>PVIU01012662.1:0-58962 GCA_004026605.1 Ondatra zibethicus | reverse complement strand
CCCCTTCCCAGCATTCTGTTCTCTTTATCCTGTCTATCTAAGTCCTGCCCTATCAGAAGGCCAAGGCAGTTTCTATATTAACCAATAAAAGCAACCCAAATACAGAAGGACCCTCCTACACCAAGATTTTACAATTGGCCTACTTCATGTATTTACAATTATGCTTGCAGTTTTCTTGCTGTAACTTTTTATTATTTCTATAAGTTGGTAGAACTCTTCTAGCAGATTAGTGAATGCTTTCTTTTGCCAAAAAGATTTGGGAGGGGCAATGTGATGGTTAATCTCAACTTGGTAAGATCAAGAATCACTTAGTAGTGTGCCTCTGTACATACCTGTGTCAGATTATCTTGGTTGGATTAGTTAAGGTGGACAGACCTGCCCACTGTTGGTGGCATCATTTCCTGAACTACGATCCTGGACTGTATGGAAAGGATAAAGTGAGCTGAGCACAAATGTGGACCACTACCAGCTTCTTGATGCCACAGTCTGGATGCAATGTGACAAGCTACCCCAAGCTCCTACTGTTAAAACTTCCTGCAGTGATGGACTATAACTTCAAACTGTGAAACCAAATAAATTCTTCCTTCCTAAATTGCTTTTATCATCATGCTATCTTATAACAGAAGCAGAAAAGTCACTAAGACAGAGTGGACAGTGGAGAGTTCTCTACATAGATCTAACAGAGAGATAGACTGGAGAGAATTATATACTTATTCTGAAATCTGGAACTTATCCAAGCAATACTTTAAAGCAGAGACTCTGGGATTGCAGAAACAAGACCTCTGATGAGCTTATGACATGAAGCACTACCTTGCTAAACTTGATATTTGCTGTGATGGGTCATCTTAATGTCAACTTGACATACCTGGGAAGATGGACCCTTATTTGAAGAACTGCATCTAATTAGATTAGCCTGCAAAGCTAATTACCTGGTTAAAGTGTCAATGATTATATAGGCTGGAAAGTTACAAGTTTCATGTGCAGTTATAATTTACTTTGGGTTATCTAGCCCCACAAATAACCATTCCCTTGCCAACCTCTATGCCAGACTTAACATGCTGTGACTAATAGATAAAAATTCTTTGTATTCTATTAACTTAAAGACAAAAGACACAAACCTAGTTTCCACCAACCAAAGTGCTAAGAATACCATCAGATAGTATATGAGGTGTTTATCTGAGGCTCCACTACCCCCACTTTTTTCAAGTCAAACTACTTAATGTTTTTCCAATGTATTTGAAAAAATATTTATTGCTTTCTTTGTTATGTTACCTTAAAAACTCCATAGAACTGTTAACAGATTGGAGCTTGAAATTTGGCGTAATTCAATCTGTCTTCCTGGCCATGCTCACTCATAATTGGCTGCAGAATAAATAATCTCTTAAACCCTTTGATGCAAGAGTTGTGTTTTTCCATCAGCACTTTAAAGAGCTAATCTGTTTCTAGAAAGGCTAAGTAGCCAATTCTCAGAAAGCCATTTATGTCCAGATCACCAGATGCAAGGGAATAACAGCAGCACGCATCTGCGATAAGATGCACCCAAACCCATTAGACTCTGTATAGAGCATAAGAATCATTTCTAAAGCAGATTTTATTCCCTGAAGCCTGAGCCACTGTTTTAGAAAAACCCTCTCTTATACTTCCCTCTATTACTCCATTGTCTCATTTTTCTCAATTATAGTACATTTGAAATATAATTATCTGGTTTGTTCACATGGGAATTAATATAAGATGGATTGAAGATTTAAAATCTATTGCATGAGAAGAACACACTAGAAGATAGGCTTTCAAGAAGGAATGTGTAATTCTTCTTTCAGCACATGTAAGTCTAAACCTCTGATTAGTTCTTGTTCAAGAGAGGCCTTGCTGTTTATAGTGTTTCCTCCTAAAAATCATCTGCATTGGGAAAAGAAAGAAGAATAGCACTGAGATGCTCAGCATTCCTTTCTCTTCTCCAGTGGTCAGTTTATTAATTACTGGGCTTTGATACTTGGAAAGCATTACCATAATAGTTTAAATGCAGTACATAGGATTTCATCTTTGTGTCTTTCATGTTCAAGGTTTAGAAGATGTCCTTAATATTCTTTAGTTCCATCATAAAACAAACTATAGTGCCTCCACAGAGCCATTAAATCGATGGATTGAATTAGCATTGATTAAATTTAATTCAGTCTAGGTAGTTCAAACAGTCAAGGTGAACCATTTCATCATCTGTGCATCTGTACTAAAGGAGAAAAAGATGTTCTAAAAAAAGACAACCATCAGGATCCAGATTTCTCAGGGACAAAATTCACAGTGTGCACAAGAAAAATCATTAAATAAAATGAGAGTTTACCTAATAGCACACACACACACACACACACACACACACACACACACACACACACACACACACACACACCTTAAAGGGAGTCATGCCACTTGGTCTGTCAGTGCTCTCTGGGTTCTTTGTGTCCAGTTAAGCAGTCTAGGCAAGGGCAGTTTCTTGCCCAAATGGCTAACAAACTCCATAAGGTAAGCCTTTAAACAGAAAAAGGGGATATGGTGTAGGAGGTGCTTCTTCATTTGTATTGCTTTCATTGGTTAAATAAAAAAAACCTGCCTTGACCTTTTAATAGGGCAAAAATCAGGTAGGCGGAGTAGACAGGATGAAATGCTGGGAGGAAGGGAAGTGTGGCAGACGCCATGCTTCTCTGGCCCAAGATGGACACTGGTTAGACTCATGCCGGTCAGCCACATCCTCGTGGTAAATACAGATTATTAAAAATGGACTAAATCAAGATGTAAGAGTTGGCCAAAAAAAAGAGTTTAAATAAATACAGTTTCTGTATAATTATTTCGGCAGCCAGGAGCCGGGCGGAAGGATGCAGCCCAGGAGCCTCTTACTACAAAAGCCTCCTTCCTGAAGTCCTGCTTCCATGGTACCAGAAAACACTGTGCAAGCTACCAAAGAAGGGAAGCAATTACTATAGCCCTTCCCTGCTGTGACGCCTATGAACCATGACAATTGCAAGAATGGCAAGATAACCTTAAAGAGGCAGTAAGTGGCAGCCACAAGCAACAGGAGAGAAACCAGCCTGGTGCTAGAATTCTAGACAGCCTCCCAGGGTTAGTTAGGTCATGGATCTTAGAAGAGCAACTACTACCATTCCTTTGCTAGAGCAGCATAATTCCGAACTACTTTCTGAATCTCACCCTTGTTCCCTCAGGTAAGCCTAGCTATCACTCTTCCTCAAAGAGGTTCCTCTTCACAGTAAACAGAGAACATCACAAAAACCACAACCAGACACACTGCAGAAATCAACGGACTGTGGGGAGCACAGCCCCCGTGAGCACATCTACGCAACTGAGCCTGCATGTATGGCTCAGGAAACATCGCAGAAGAGGGTGAAAAGATTGCAAGAGCCAGAGTACTAGGAAGTCTGCAGCCAAACAGTCTCTCATACAAGTGCTGCATAAACAAGATCTGAACAATGGCAATAACAATAGGCATGCTAGCATGGGAAGCAGTAATCTCAAAGATCAGTCCTCTGGATAAGGAACTACAGAGAGCTGATGGCTCCTCAGAGGCTGAGAGCTAACCTCTCCCTGAAATGAGCCCCTTAATAGGCCATACAGTACAAAGTGATCGGCCCTGTGGTGGCAAATTCTGGTTATGTTTAACTATCTGAAATGGCTATTGATGTTGAATGCTTTCCATTTATAATGATTTCCATTGTATAATTTTTGTAAAGCATATCAGAGTTTTGCCTCTGTTTTGATTGGCATGCTTGCTTGCTTTCTGATTAGTTCTTCATCTTGTTTCATTTCCCGGTTTTGCCATAATCTGAGGTCTTACATGTTCTATGCAAGCACATTACTTCTGAGCTTCAGCTAAAGTCTTCAGTTTTGAGGTAGGTCTCCAGGCAGGCCTCAAATTCTCAAACCTCCGCCTTTGTCTCCAGAGTGCCGGGATACAGGCGTGACCCATCATGTCTAGCCATAGCTTCAGGATAAATACATGATTTTCAAATATTCTTTGCAAATCTGTGGCCCTCATCTTTATTTTGCCGATATCTTAAGTAAAGCAATCATTTGCACTTTGGCAAGGCCAAGCCAACCCTTTTTTTCTCTATGGATCTTAAGTTGGTGTCATTTTTAGACATTCTTACATGATACCAGCCCAGAAAGATTTCTCCTAAGAAAGTACTTTTAAAGAAAGAAAATGCTGTATTACCAAGGATATTTCTCACCCTGTGATGAATATGAAAAATGAAGCTCATTTCAGGTTTCTAGAAAATGATGAAGGCATGACTTACAGCCGTGTGATCCTTTGGCTATTGAAAGTGTTTCAATGAACATTAGTGTCATAAGAAAGTTTTTATAAGTTGAAGATGATATAATTATATATGCTTTATCACAAAAATTGAATTAAAAATAACAAACCAAACACTGCTTAAAAAGAGATAATGGAAGTTCAATTCAAAAGTCAGCACAGGTGGATTACATTGATTTTACATAATTTTTAAAGTTTTTTCCATTTCTGCATTTTCTTTAATTTTCCTTATATTTCCAAAATAAGCAAAACAAAAATTTATTTATTTTAGTATCCATTATTGGCATTTTGCCTTTCGTGGGAGACTAAGAATTATAATGACTGTTCTTGCAATTTGGCTACTGATTGCAGATGGGATTGAAGTGGGCAGGGAGCGATATGACTGCCAGGTAGGGTGGAGGTGCTTCAGAGTCGGGGTGCTGTTGGAGGTGATAGTGAGAACAGAGACAAGTCTGATAATATTCAAGGAGAGCAGTTATAGCCTATGCTTTCCCAGTCTTTTCCCTGATAACATTTAAGGACAGCAGTTATTACAGCCTAGACTGTCACAGCCTTCCCATTTCTCTCTTCTGTTCACTGCTTTGATTACTGTATGCCAAGGCTACTGAAAACAGCATCGATTTCTGCACAGAGAGGGAGAACATGTCCTGACTCATTGGTAAGGACTGTGTGGGTTCCACCTTGCATTTTGTGTTTCCAGGAGGGCCAAAGCACATCTCCTTCCTGCCTCTCTCACAACCCATCTCTTCTCTACACTATGCTCACCAGTGAGCTATTGTTCCTGCTATCCCATTGCTTTCCTCAGCTTGACATGGGTTGAGTTTTGAAAATTATCTTTCGTCTAATATCTCCCAAGTAGCCATGTGACTTGCCCTGTTTTGACCTCCTGTCCTGAGTTGTGAAGTTGTCCTACACTTCCTTTCTTAAACACAATTGCTGCATTTTGTACCAGGGTGGTACTGGCTCCAAGGAGGAAAGTAACCACCACTGTGCTCTTTAGGAAGATAAGTGAAAACCTCATAGTGGATAGAAGTTCACCAGCAAGCTCTGCAGCTTTTATACTGTTTATACCGATTTCCACTTCGTACTTGGCAGTCTACACAAACTGAAGCGCTCACACCCAACATGCTGATTAAGTTAATTTGCTCTGAGGTAATCCTAGGTTCTTTAGGAGACACTTAAATATTTCACCTAGGAAATGCAGACCCCAGCTGCAAAACACAAAGATGTACTGAACAGTGCAAGCAGGAAGCGAGGTATCACAGTATATCTAATAGACCAAGTCACGAGTGGCATGCCTCCCATCCAAAAGCTGAGGGTCTCTGGATGTAACTTAGGTCCTTTTCACCTGGGAGCAGGGCTGTGCTAATACATAAAGTCAGGGGCTCACAAGCAATCTTTTGAATTTATGCTTGTTTGAAAATCATTCTCTGCCTTGCAGATTTTGTAGGAATTGTACTTAAGGGCTGCCAAGGAACTTCAGAATAATTACTACATGATTTGAAGGTTTAGAGATCCAGGTGACATTAGGATGCTATTTTTAGTCGTTCACAATAATCGTTCTTCTCCAAAGCCTCTCACACAATCTTGGGTCATTTCTTAAGTCTGATGAGAAGCCAAGACATTAAATATATTCAGAGGAGGCTGAGTGATTTGGGGGGTTTGAGTTCCACTGAGGTCATCCAAATCAGAGCCCTTCACGTGGGATGCACAAAGGCAGGAATTTAATAAAAACTAACACCTGCTTAGGGACCTTTATTGCACTAGGCACCAAAGTGCTTACCACTTGAAACATGATTAAAATCGCCTCTGATCACTGACATGAAATTCCCTGTGATAGTGTTCCCCGTAATGGCTGCCAGTGTGGGAAATCCTCTGAGGATTTTGCCTTCTCAACAGGAAAATCTTGGGCTGACAACTTCTTTTCCTCGACATTGGAAGTTGCCTTTCTTCCCCTGGTCATCAGCATGCTTCTAATGAACTGCTTTATTAGAACTGCTTTATTCACAGTGCACAAATGTTTGACATAGTTGGTATGGGTAGTTGTTTATAGATTCATAAATACATCGATGGCAATTCAATACAGCCTCAGAATTACATTGGATGTATATGCGTTAATGGTTAAATGAGTGTATATAATACTAGAGCATGGTGTTTGATTATTTATTATTCAGAGCCATATTTAGTACTTAATATGTGTCAGACAACAGATTGGGCACTGGAGTCGCAATCAGGAATTGCATAATCAGAGGAAACAAACAACCCCTGTCCTCCAGGAAGCTGGTCTATTGAGAGATGCTGAGTAAAAAGAAGCCGGAAAGTCTCACAGGAATGGACCAACTCCAGGCTTTAGAGGATGGAAGGAACCTTTCTTAGGCTGTTGGGCAGGGACATGAAGGATGGGGATGGGCCAACAAGGTGACTCCATGGGTAAAGCACATGCTGCAGAAGTCTGACTGTTAGTTCCCAAGTCAAGATGGAAGACGAGAACCGGCTCCACAGAGCTGCCCTGACCTCTACACCTGAGCTGTGGCACTCTCATGCCCTTCCCGCTCCTAACAATGCCCCTCAACAACAACAAACAATAACATTTAAGGGGAAAAAAACTAAATTAAAATTGGAGACGATTACTAGGAAGTGTGCAGACTCATGCAGGTACAGGTGAGAGACTGGAGGGAAAGTGACCTAGGAGCAGAGCAATGAATCTCCGGGTCACACTCTGAGGGAATGAATGCTAATTAAGGATGGGAAGGGTTGGGATGGGCTTGTTCAGGGTCGTGTGGAATCAGGAGAAAGTCCAGATGAGACCTGGTGCACCCTCACAAGCTAAGGCAACCAAGCCCTAGGCCCCCTCCTGTGCAGGCTAGTTGATGAGATTCCCACAAGAGGGCGCCCTAACAGAGGAAATCCCAGCTCTCCCATTAACACCCTGTCTGACTTGCTCTCTGAGTAAAGCTCAGACAAACATCCCCTGATGATGACTGTGAAGGGCATAGTCTACTTAAACTCCTGGAGTTGAGTCACGGGTGTTCCCGTGATTTTACAAACAAAAGACTTCTCTTGACCAGGGATCTATTTTCTCAGAAGTCACAAGTAAACCTCAGAGGATTTATAATGCCTGAGTTTACCGCGTGAGCAATGAGCTGCTTCCTCTTGGCCCCCAACAAGTCACCGTCAGCTCTCCTAGGAGAACAAGACAAAGTGTCTTAGTTTAGGTGAAATACTACAGTCACTCAGGCATCCCTAAAAATATGCCTGGCACCTTAGAGTCCACTCGGCTTCCCACTGATTTTTATCTTGGAATTTCAGCCTATTTCCTCGGGAAGTGCTATAATCTAATGAGCAGACCACAGCATCCGGCATTCTAAGCCCAAGCTGGGCCTCTATTGATCGCTTAAATCAAAAGAACAAATGGACCCCATTTCCCATTTTCTCAAGACCTCTGCTAGAAGGAAGGGTGCTCCTCACCCGCAGAGCTGGCGACAAGGTGATATATGGTAAGAATCAGCTGTGATCTGACAGGGCCCCTCCTCTGTCTAGGTCCTTTCCTAAGCTCTTGTGTCTGCTTCCAATGGGGATGCCTCAGACTTCACACTGTCTCCACCAAACCTTGGTTCCTCAGAGGTTATGTATTTGAAGGCATGCCTAGAAACATCTGTGTGACAGAACACCTGTCGGCTCCCGCTAAGTCGAGCTGGCCCAGGACAATAGCAATTGTTTTAAGTTGCACGTACCTCCACAGACTTTTCTCCCCTGGTTTTCCCTTACGCGGGTATTGTATCAAAGAGAAGGAAGGACGTGACTAAGAAAAGGAAGTGTGTCTAAGTCATTTTAAAAGTATATTTTTCAAATGACAAAATTCCCCTCCCCACCCTAGAGCAAGGACTTCAGGCCCTGAGAAGGACACTGTGTATAGAAACATAAATCTTGAAGGGCCTACTCTGTCCTCTGCCTGCCCCTACTCTCCTGCATACAGGTCATGCTTCGAACTTTCCTTAGTTTTCCCAGCAATCTCTGCAGTACCCTCAGCCCCACCCCAAGCTCACTTAATTCACAATGTGTGTCTGCCTTTTCTTCCTTTCCCCCACCAGTCCGTCAAAGACATGCCTATTTTCTGCTTTAGTAGTTTCATTTCTTCCACCCATGGGAACCTCTCTCTGGGTGCGCACTGACTACCTATGTCTTCCCGGAGCTGGCCCAGTGCCTTTGCTGACCGTCCCCCTCGGCTCCCTTCCACTCTGCTGTTAGCCTTGACTAGCAAAGCTAATGGATGCAGTGCAATTGTCTGGAGAAATCACTTCCAGTGGCATTTAACCCCTGAAATGAAAAAACAGGAGTCTTGTTCTTTGTGGTCTCAAGCCCTGAGTGGCAGAAGCTAACTTTCCTGCACAGTTTTTAGCTTCAGGCAGAGACGGGTGTGGTTGTAGAGGGTCCACTCTGACGTGAGGACGCACACGTGGGCACGTGCCACGCGCCTACTCCATAAAGCAAGCCCCCACTTTCAACCTCTCCGCGTGCAAGAGATAGGCTTGTGAGGAAGCTCTTTCCGTTTTTGGTTTTACAGCAAACCCTGCCATCTGCACTGCCTTTGATATAGTAGATTGGGAAAAGCTGTTGGCTGCCTGGCCTTTTTCTGTCAGCCTTGGCTAGAAGACACATCCAGATAAGACACTTCCACCATCCACACATGAAACACTGAGATGACCACAGAGTCACGGGTCCTTGGTAAAGTCTTCACTCTAGCCCGGAATTCTTCCTGTCGCCTGGCTGTTCTGTTGCTGGAGCACAGCAGTGGGAGCACTCCACTTCCCTTTCAGGTTTCGTGTCTTGTGAATTTGGGTTGTTTTTGGCGTGAGTGCGCTAAGCCTTCCCTGGGATCCTCGGCTGCGTTCCCTATTTTTCATTAACACTTAGACTTAAGCAGCTCATCCTAATTCTCTCGCTCCTGTTCTGCATGAACTATCTGCTGGCAGTTGCCATGCCAACCCCAAATCCTGGGGTCCTGCTGCTCAATCACAAGCTACTGTTAGCATATTTTTAATAGCACCTGATTGCCCTCCAAAGGCCTTCTAGTCACTGAGCTCCATTAGTTCACAGCGTCATGAGACCTGGTTGCATATTTACTGTGTGGATTAGGAAGAGCTGAGCTGCACAGCTGGTCTCCCAGGCTCAACCTTCCATGAGTGCCAGGTTGGTGCCCTGGGTCTCATTCAAAGAGAAGAACACGGCAATCAGTTCTTATGCCCTGGAGCTGACTTACCGTAATGTGTAAAGCCAGATGCCTCTCAAACCTGTGGAAGACTTTCTTTGCTGTTTTTTGTTTTATTTTATTTTTCTGTTTTCTGAGACAGGTTATCTCTGTGTAACAGCCCTGGCTATCCTGGAACTCACTCTGTAGACAAGGCTGGTTTTGAACTCACAGAGATCTGCCTACTACTGCGAGTAGTGGGATTAAAGGCGTGTGTCACCACCACCAGCCTTTCTTTGTTCTTAACTGAAAGAACAGTAGCTTCCTTCCAGTGTTCAGGGACCTGGGCAGGGTGTTGTAGCGCTGGTGATTTTCTAGTTTAAGTCGAACTAGATGGAGGAAGAAAAGCGTTTCAGATGCCAGTGCCTCTTCAGCAAGAGATTAAAGAAGGAATGATGAATTAGGAGTTCTTATAATAAAGAGTGTTATTTGAAAGTAAACAGTTAAGATCTTCCCAAATGAGGTTATTTCTCTGAGACAACGAAAACTTTCAGCAGTATTGAGATAAGCAGATTTTTGATACCTAAAGTGGAAACAAGAAGAAATTTAAAATTGCTAATAAAATTTGCTTAAGACAAACAAACAAAAAATTTTAATTGTTATTTAATATGTTGCTATGTGAAAAAGGACATTTGGAAACTCAGATTCTTGTGGGGACATGACAGATAAGGCAAATGGGTAGTGAGAGTCCAATGAAAGAAGGCAAAGGGCATTGGGAAGTCAGCATCGATTATGCTAATATAAGTGACTTCAGGACTGTATTCATCTAGAGAGCATCCACTCCAGTGCCACTTCTTCATAGAGCTAAAGAACATCAAATGTGTATTTATAGAAAAAAGTTCCAATTTTAAAATATTTAGTAGTTGTACTTCACAGCACTGGAAAGCTCAGGCATGTACTGATCCGTGTACAATGCTCGCCTGGCTTATACTGGTCTACACACACACACACACACACACACACACACACACACAGTCTTTAAAAAATCAAATTCAGTTTTATGAAATTTCTAACCTATTCTTAAAAAGAATCTTGTAGTTTGGGTCTAATATTCAGGTCTTTGAAATAGTTTGACTTAGTTTTTTGTCTTCTTATTAATTTTTAATTGTCAAATAAGAATTCTGTCTGTGGTCACAATGTGATTGTTTTGTTTATGTATTCATTGTAGAGACATTCAATCAAGTTAATTATCTTCACATCATCAACTTGTGTGGTGAAAATATAAAAAATTATTCTTAATTATTCTTATAGCAATTCTGAAACATACAATAGAGTATTGCTGATTGCCATTACTAAACAATGCAATACAGCATCAAAATTTACTGCATTCTAACAGAAATTGAATTTTGATCAACACATTCCCGTTTCCCATTCCATTCCTTCATCTCTACACCCACTCTTCAGTAAACGTTTTCAATCTTGAATTAGTTTTGTATGTGGTGGTAGGTAAGGATTCAACTTCATTTCTTAGCATGCAGATATATAATTTTCCAAGAACAATTCATTGGAAAGACAGTCCTTTTCCTATTGAATGTTCTGTGTACATGAGTTAAAAGCCCTGTGATCACACATGTGGAGGTTTGTTTCTGTGCTTCATGCCTTTTCATTCTTCTGTACGTCTGTCTTAATGACTCTGCTACACTGATGGGGTCACTCTTATTTTTGTGATGAGTACTGAAATCATGAAAGGAGATTCTCGCTTTAGCTTCCCCCAAGACTATTTGACATCTCCTACCCCGATGGGGTTACTCTTGTTTTTGCAATGGGTACTAAAATCATGAAAGGTGAGTTCTCACTTTAGCTCTTCCCCCCAAGACTTTTTTACTCTTCTGGCTTCATTGGGATCTCATATGAACGTTGTACCTGGATCTTTCTATTTATGCAAAAAATAACATTAGAATTTTGACAGGAATGATATTGAACCTAAAGTTAACTTTGGATAGTACTGACATCTTAAGAATATTGTGTCTTCCAATTTACTAACATAGGATTTTGTTTCCATTTCTGTGGTCTTTAATTGCTTCCAGAAACATTTTTGTTGTTTTCGATAGACAGGCTTTCTTCTACTTGGATAAGTTAATTCCTAAATTTCTGCACTGCCCCCACTCTTTCTTATTCTTTAGCTCAGGCTGTCCTAAAACTTACTGTAGCCCAGGCTGGCCTCTAATCCATGGAAATCTTTCTGGCTCAGCCTCCAGAGTCCTGGGAGTGCCTCAGGTGGAGCCACTGGGGCCACTTATGAGATGGCTCACTCATATTGCTGGCAGGTTTGTACTGGTTGGAAATATTTTCCAATATTTTTATATATTAAATCTCTCATTTCCTAACTCCATGCATTACTTTGTGATCAGTTCATTTTGTGTGAATGTGGTAAAACATTTACGTTCCTTTCTTACACTTTTTTTTTACAGTATCAATCATTTTAAAATGTATTAGTCTGTTCAAATAGGTAAGCAATGCAAAGTTGGAAAACTGGTGTTACACAACTGAAATTATAATTTTGGTTTGTGGCTCCACATTTTATTAATACATATTTTGTAATGAATACCTTTAGAGGAGTTACCAGTTCATAATTAGGCCTTGTACAAGAGAAAGATGCAATTTAGTGACATCAGCCAAAGCATGACAACATAATTGTAAAAAAAAAAAGAAAAGAAAAAGCAGTGTTTTTATTCTATTCAATTTATACTTGTATAAATTAAATTGATAATGTCAACTGCAATCTCCATGGTGACCACAAGGAAAGTAGCTACAAGACTCCACACAATGGACAATATGATGAAATACTATATAAAAGTATAAATGGGTTAAAAATAAAAAATATAGATTATTGTTAAAGTAATACAGGTTTATATAATTGCCTGTGTACTCATTTGAGCTATTCATTTTTCATAGTATTCCAAATTCCTATTTGATGTTTCTTTTGAACCTCAAGGATGCTTGTGGCCTTTCTTGCAGTTTGTTTCTTCAGTTTTAATTTATCCAAGAATGTTTTAATTTCTACCTCAGTTTTAAAGGGAAGTCTTGGCAGATGTACGGGTTATTGGTTGGCAACTTCCTTTTTTTCTCTTAGCACTTTGAATATATTGTCTTTGTGTCTTCAGTACTTTAAAGTTCTCAATGAGACATTTACTGATCATTTGAGAGTCTCACGTGTGTGATAAATTGCTCCTCTCAACTGCTTCCCAACTTCCTTGTCTTTGGTTATAAAGAATCTTTATTTAAGTCTCTTGGCTATCTGATCTGGACTCATTGAGTTCCTCAGATATTTATATTTACAGTAAAGCTTGTGAATTTGTTTCAATGATCTTTTCTTTACATATTCCCTTTCTTCTCCTTCTGGAATCCCCAAAGGTATGTAACTGCACTCCTTGATGGTATCTGACAAACCAGTTAGAACTGGTTTCTCTCTTTCCCCACTCATCGCAGTTAATAATTTCCCACTTTTGAGTTAATTGATTCTGGCTTTAGCCCAGTCAAGTTGCGTGTGAGCTCATCTAGGGCAGCTCCATCCCAGCTGCTATGCTTTTCATCTTCAGACATTCTTTCTAGTGGCATTGTGTGCTTTGTGTTTTCTTGTCAATTCTTCCATTTCACTCATTTTTAATTTTCTTTGTTATTTTCCACATCTTCATTTGTTTCTTTGAAGGTAGGCATTCTGAAGGCTTTGTCTGGGATATTTTGTTTTTCAGAAATGATTTCTGTAAACAAGAGGTTTATGATTTGTAATGATATTTGATTTTCTGTTTCCTTATGTGCCTTGTGGATTTTGTTGAAAACTGGACGTTTAGGTGTAATATTATATGAATGAGAAAATCAAATCCTTTCCATTACTATGAGTTTTTATATCTGATTGTTGTTCCTTTTCATTATTAGAGGGTATTCTTGTGCTAGGGATTCACCTGAGACACAGAATTCAGCTCTGACTGGTTTGAGGAAGTTGTTTCAGTATTTCCCTCAGCATGTGGGCCACATTCTAGATTTCTTTAGGTATATAGTTGTTTTTATTTTTTAATATATTTTTTCTTTAATCGAAAATTGATTTTTTTCATGTGATATATTTCACTTAATGTTTCCTGTCCCTGTACTCCTCTCAGCTTCCTCCCAACCTCCCTTCCTCCCCTCTGGATCCACCCCCTTTCTGTCTCTCATTAGAAAACAAAAAAGCATCTATGGGATAATAATAAAATAAAATAAGATGGAACAAAAACTAACTGAAATAAGCTAGAACAATCATCAAGAAATGGTACAAGAAACATATATATAGACAGACCTACTCATTTGTACATTTAGGAATCCCACAGAAACAGAGAACCAGAAGCCCTAATATACACATAAAACCGTAGGGTAAAGTAAATAAGTAAATACAATAAAATAAAAGTAGAAAAAAAACCCTCTAACATGCAACAAGGAACCTGCAAAGGTGCCACTGAGTTCATTTTTTGTTGGCATCTACTGTGATCGTGGTATCTACCCTTCAGAGTAATATGTTTCTCCAGCGAGACTCCTTTGGAGAAAACTAATTTTTCACTTGCAAGTGGTTACCAATTGGATGTTACTTCAGGGTTAAGGATGGGGACATGCGTCCGCTTCTCTTTCAGCTGTACCCAAGAACAGACCTGTGCAGGCCCTGTGCATGCTGCCTCAACCTCTGTGAGTTCATATGTGCATCTGTCCTGCTGTGTGTGGAAGCCCTTGTTTATCTGGTGTCCACTAGCCCCTCTGGCTCTTCCACTCTTTCCGTCACCTTCTCTTTCTCTGGCTTCCCTGAACTCCGAGGAAAGCGATTTGATGGAGACATCCTTTTAGGGCTGATCGTTCCTGGGACTTTCACTCTCTGCACATTGTCTGTGGGTCTCTGTATTTGTTCCCATCTACTACAGGAGGAAGCTATCTCTGTGATGGCTGAGCAAGGCACTGATCTAGGAGTAGAGCAGAATATCATTAGGACTCATTGATTACTAACATCCACCTATAAGCGAATACATAGCATATTTTCTTTCTGGGTCTAGGTTGCCTCACTCAGGATGATTATTTTTTCTATTTCCATCCTTTCACTTGTGAATGTGATTTCTTTTTATGACTGAGTAAGATTCCGTTGTGTAAACATGCCACATTTTCTTCATCCATTCATCTGTTGATAGATATCTAAGCTGTTTCCAATTTCTGGTTGAGCAAATTTTTCTACTGTAGGATCAGTATCTTTCGGGCATATGCCCGAGAATGGTATAGCTAGATCTTGAGGTAGATGGATTCCTAACTTCCTGAGGAACTGCCATATTGATTTCCATAGTGGCTGTAAAAGTTTTTACTCCCACAAGAAATGGATGAGTGTTCCCCTATCTCCACATCTTTGCCAGCATGAGCTGTCACTTATTTTATTGATCTTGGGCATTCTGACTGGTGTAGGAAGAAATCTCAAAAGAATTTAGATCTGCATTTTACTGATGACTAAGGATGTTGAACATTTCTTTGAGTGGTTCTCAGCCATTTGAGTTTCCTCTTTTGAGAATTCCCTATTTAGATCTGTATCCCATTTTTTTTTTTAATTTGGTTTTGTTTTCTTGATATCCAGTTTCTTGAGTTCCTTGGATATTTTGGATATTAGTCCTCTATCAGATTTATAGTTGGTAAAAAATATTTTCCCATTTTGTAGCCTGTTTCTTTGCCTTGCAAAAGCATTTCAGTTTCGTGAGGCCCCATTTATTAGTTGTTGATCTTAGTGCCTGTGCTAATACTGGTATTCTCTTCAGAAAACCTTTTTCTGTGTCAATAAGTTCAAGGCTATTCCCCACTTTCTCTTCTATTAGGTTTAGTGTATCTACTTTTATGTTGAGGTCTTTGATCCATTTGGAGTTGAGTTTTGTGGCAGGATGATAAGCATGGACCTACTTGGATTCTTCTACATGCAGGCATCCAGTTTGACCAGCATTGTTTGGTAAAGATGCTACCCTTTTTCCAGTGTGTGTTTCTGACCTCTTTATCAAAAATCAGGTGTTCATCAGGTGGATTTATGTCTGGGTCTTCAACTCAATTTCACTGATCAACGTGTCTGTTTTTGTCCCAATCCCTTTGTGTTTTAATTACTATAACTGTGTAGTAACTTGAACTAAGGAATGGTCATGCCTCCACCAGTTCTTTTATTATTACTCATGTTGTTACTCAGGATTGTTTTAGTAATCTTGTTTTTTTTTTTCCAATATGAAACTGAAAAACACCTTTTCAAGATCTGTGAAGAATTGTATTGGAATTTTGATGAAAATTGCATCGACTCTGTAGATTGCTTTTTGGTAGGATGGCTTTTTTTTTTGGCAAATTAATCCTACCAATTCATGAGCATGGGCAAACTTTCTATCTCCTGATATCTCCTTCAATTTGTTTCTTCAATGACTTGAAGTTTTTATGATACAAGTATTTCACTTGCTTGGTTAGAGAAACCTACAAGATATTTTACCTTATTTGAGGCTATTGTGGAAGATATTGTTTTCACAATTTCTTTTTCAGGCCATTTGGCATTGTATATAAGAGGTTTTTGTGAGCTAACTTTGTACTTAGCTATTTTGCTGAAAGTGTTTATCAACTGTAGGAGTTTCCAGGTGGAATTTTTGGGGTAACATGTATACTACCATCTCATCTGCCAATAAAGATACTTTGACTTCTTCCTTTCCAATTTGTGTCCTCTTGATCTCCATCAGGTGTCTAGCTAAGACTTCAAGTACTATATTGAATAGGTCTGGAGAGAACAGACAACCTTGTCTTGTTCCTGAGTTTAGTGGGAATGCCTGAGTTTATTTCCATTTAGGTGGATATTGGCTGTGGGCTTACTGTAAACTGCCTTTCTTATGTTGAGGTATGGCCTTTGTATCCCTACAATTTTGCATCTCCAGCAATTTTATCACAGAGGAGTGTTGGATTTTCTCAAAGACCTTTTCTGATTCAAATGAGATGATTACATGGTTTTTGGTTTTTGATGTATTTGTATGATGGATTACATTTATGGATTTTCTTATGTTAAGCCATCCCTGAATCTCTTAGATGAAGCCTACTTGATCATGGTGGATGATCTTTCTGATAAGTTCTTGGATTCAGCTTGCAAACAATTTATTAATAATTTTCACATCTATATTTATAAGGGAAATTGGTCTGTAGTTCTCTTTCTGTGTTGAGTATTTATGCAGTCTAGGCATCCACAAAACAAATTGTACAATGTTTCTTCTGTTTCTATTTTGAGTAATAATTTGAGGAGTAGAGATACTAAATCTTCTTTGAAATTCTGGTAGAATTCTACACTAAAACCTTCTGGCCCTGGACTTTTTTCTATTGGTAGACTTTTAATCATTACTTCTATTTCACTAGGGGTTATAGGTCAGTTTAAATTGCTTATTTGATCCTGGTTTAACTTTGGTAGGTGATAAATATCAAGAAAACTATCTATTTCTTTTAGATTTTACAATTTGTTGAAGTACTGGTTTTTAAACTATGTCCTTATGATTCTCTGGATTTCCTTGGTATCTATTATTGTGTACCCTCTTTTATCTCTAATTTTGTTAATTTGAATCCTTTCTCTCCTCCTTTTAGTTAATTTAACTAATTCTTATTGACTTTCTTAATAAACAAACTCTTTGTTTCATCTGAATCTTTCTATTGTTTTTGTAATTATTGTTTCTATTTTATTGAATTAATCCCTGAATTTGATTATTTCTTGCCATCTACTCCTTTGGGGTATGATTTCTCCTTATTTCTAGGGATTTCAGGTGTACTGTGAAGGTACTAGTATGAGGTCTCTCTGATTTCTTTATGTAGACACTTAGTACTATGGATTTTCCTCTTAGACACACCTTCATTTTATACCTTAATTTAGGTATGTTGTATTTTCATTTTCATTCAATTCTAGAAAGATTTACATTTTCTTTTTAATCTCTGTTCTGACACAGTTTTCATTCAGTAGTGAGTTGTTCAGTTTCCGTAAGTCTGTAAGCTTTTTGTTATTTCTGTTTTTGTTGATATCTAGTTTTAATCCATGATAGATAGGATGCAGGGAATTATTTTGATTTTCTTTTATCTGTTGAGATTGCTTTGTGTCCAGTATATGATCATTTTTGAGAAAGTTCCAGGAGATGCTGAGAAGATGGTACATTCTTTTGTGTTTGGGTGAAATGTTCTGTAAACATCTGTTATGCCCATTTGATGTATATGTTCAGTTAGTTCCAGCATTACTCTGTTTGGTTTTGTTGATCACCTGTTTCTTGGTGAGTGTTGGGTATAGAAGTTTTCCGCTATCAGTATGGGAGAGTGTGATCTAAACATCAATAATGGTCTTTTATGAACTTGGATGCCCTTGTGTTTGGTGTATAGATGTTGAAAATTGCAATTGTACTCTTGGCAGATTTTTTTCCTTTGATGAATATGTGATGTTCTTTTCTATCTTTTCTGATTAATTTTGGATTGAAGTCTATTTTGTTGGATATTAAAATGGCTACACTGACTTGCTTCTTAGGTCCATTTGCTTGGAATATATTTTGCTATCATTTACTCCGAGATGATGCCTATCCTTGATGATAAGGCATGTGTTTTGGAGGCAGCAGAAAGATGGATCCTGTTTTGTCATCTGTTCTATCAGTCTGTGTCTACTATTGGAATAGATTGAAGTCATAGATGTTGAGAGTTATCAATGAGCTGAGATTTGTTGATTCCTGTTATTTTGTTCCTGGTGTGTGTGTGTGTGTGTGTGTGTGTGTGTGTGTGTGTGTTCCCATCTCTTTTAATTTGCTGGCATAGGATTATTTTTTCCTTGTGTTTTGTTTGGTGTAGTTAACATCTTCAGACTGAAGTTCTCCTTCTTGCACCTTTGGTAGGGCTGAATTGTAGACAGATCTTGTTTAAATTTGGTTTTATCTTGGACTGTCTTTCTTTCTCCATCTACCATGGTTGCAAGTTTTTCTGGGTATAGTAGTCTGGGCTGGCATCTATGCTCTATTAGAGTTTGTAGATTATCTCTCCTTGGTCTTCTTTCTGGCTTTTAGAATTTCTATTGAGAATTCAGGTATAACTCTGATAGGCCTGTCTTAATGTATTAGTCTTTTCCCCCTACAGCTTTTAATATTCTTTCTTTGTTCTGTATATTTAGTGTTTTAGGCTATTTGGTATATGCTTCTTTAAAGATATCAATTTATTTAGATTAGGGAAATTTTCTTCTATGATTTTGCTGAAAATATTTTCTGTGTCTTTAACCTGCGTTTCTTTTCCTTTATTCCTGTTATATGTAGATTTGCTATTTTCATAGTGTCCCAGATTTCCTGGATGTTTCATGCCTGGATTTGGGGTGGGGAGGGATTTAATACTTTTTGTGATTGAGGTTTCCATTTCTCCCATCTTTTCTTCAATTCCCAAAGTTTTTTTCTTCCACCTCTTGTTTCCTGTCTGAGAGGCTTGCCTCTGAGCTTCCCGTTCAACTCCCTCAATTTTTCATTTCTAGATTTCCCTCAGTTTGGGTTTCCTTGACTGATTCTATTTCCATTTTCAGACATTGAGTTGATTTATTCATCTCTTTCTACAGTTTGTGTTTTCATAGATATTTTAAAGGGGTTTATCCATGTCCTCTTTAAGGACCTCTATTATATTCATAAAAGGTATTTTAAGGTCCTTGTCTTGTGCTCCAGCTATTTTGCATTCCTCGGGGCCTACTGTGGTGGGATTGCTGGGCTCTAGTGGGAACATATTGTCCTGGCTGTTATTGGTTGTGTTCTTATGCTGGCTTCTACGCATCTGAGTTTGGCATGATTGTAATTCTAGGTGCTGACATCTGGTCTTGTCTTTGTTGCATAGGTGTTTTGTTCCTTAGCTTCTGTTGCCCTTTCTGTTTCTTAGCAGAGAGTGGTGACTGTATGTTTCCTGGTAGGGGATGCTTCTGGGACCCTGCTATGTGTGTCCACTGGAGGTTCCAGGTACAATATGTTTCTAGGTATTGGGAGCTGATTTTTAGGAATGGGGATGGGTCAGATGGAAGTGCTGAAAGGGTCCACAAAAGGGAAGAAAGAAGGGTGTAGTAAGGAGGCCGCTAGTTAGTTCCTGGCTGCTTAGCCCCAAAATAATCACACAGAAACTATATTATTTAAATCACTGCTTGGCCCATTAGCTCTAGCTTCTTATTGGCTAACTCTTACATCTTAATTTAACCCATCTCCATTAATCTGTGCATCACCATGAGGTTGTGGCCTACCAGCAAAGTTTCAGCACCTCTCTCTCCAGCAGCGGCTCCATGGCTTCTCTGCCTTTTTCCCCCCCAGCATTCAGTTTAGTTTTCCCTGCCTACCTAAGTTCTGTCCTATCAACAGGCCAAGGCAGTTTTCTTTATTAATTAACCAATCGTATTCACGGCATACAGAGGAGAATCCCACATCAGAAGGGTATTCTACAAGAATCTCCTTAGCTCACTTGAATGGGACAGAAAGTGAGGAGAGGCCCATCTGCCTTCTTTGCTGGCCTCCCTGCTTCTCTTTCAAGCTTGACTGATGGAGATGGGGGCTGGGATATGGGGAAGAGTTGTGGGAGGGAAGTTGGAGGGGAAGATCTGTGTAATCTGTGTAAGACAGAGACAGAGAAGAATGGGAGGGTGCAGCAGGTAGTATGATATAGAGCTGAGGGTGAGACTGAGGGATTGGATTTGGAGGAGAGGAGAGAGAGGCTGACCACCTCCAGATGTTCACTTCTGAGAGCAGAAGCAACAAGCTTCCAAGTCTTCTCTCAGACAATTCAACCATCAACAGACTCCAGAGTTGTAAAATAATCACACTTGGTAGGTTCTGCTAGAGCAAATCCTGTTCATGCAGGAGACAGACTCCTCATGCTTTCTGTTCTGTTATTTTCCCAGAATCCTCTTACAGGTAAATCATGTTAAGTCATTGAACTAATATATTATTAAAATATTAAACCTATCTGACCTGAGAGTTTCCTCCCTGAAGACTAGCTTTCATGGGACCAGAATGCATCATGCAAGTTTCCAGGGAAGGGAAGACAACAACATTTCTATCCAGCTGTGATGTTCATGAACCATAATCCATGGCACAGTTTTCCTAGGGTGCAGCAGTGGCATACATAGCTTTGTAGTACATACCAGTAGCTCTCTAATACATACACACCAAATAGCTCTCTAATTGGACTTAAGGCAAGAAGGTAGTCATGCTTGGTACTGGAAACCTAGGCAACTATGCAGAGCTAGTGAAGTCATGAAGGAGAACCTATATCTACCATTTTACTAAGCTAGCATAATTCCCAACTGTGTTCTAAATATTTATCCTTATACAGAGATATAAGTATAGGTCTCACACCTTAATAGAAATGTCTCCTTAGAACACCATTACAGAAAACCATAACCAATCAGACTTCAGAGAACAAATAGCTATTTGGTACCCAGTCCCAAGGGATACAGCTACAAAACAGATTCTGCATCTAAGGCTCAGGAGTCATAGAGGAAAGGGGAGTGGAAAGATTGCAAGAGCCAGAAGAGCAGGATGTTTGCGGTGAGATTTTGGTCTCCTAGAAATATCAGAGAAGCTACACACAGGACACAACTGCCAAAACAAGTCCTAAACAAGGACGCTACCAATAGACTTGCTAACACTGAAGGAGAAAATCTCGTGGGGCCTCAACTTTAGACAAAGGACAATGGACAGCTAAGGACTGCTGAGAGTAGAAGAATTAGTCTTGCCCAGAAAAGAACCCCCAAATTGGTTATCTGTTACCAAATGGTCTGCCCTTAAATCATATACATACAAGTAACATTATAAGAACTGAGCAGGTTGTATTTACATATTTAGGAACACACACACACACACACACACACACACGCCAATGACTAAAGAACAATGTTTTGATAGAAATAGTAGTAGTAGCTGAAGTTAGATGCTAATCTACTTCCTCAGGAATATTTTCCACAGCCTAAGCTTTTGCTCTGTGTAATCAAACAGTGACTGAAAACTAAGTAAAACAATGAGTGGGCCAGACATTGGAAAGACAATCAAAACAAAAGAGAGCAGGGCATGGCTGGCTGGGACCATCACAGAAGGGCTATGACTTGAGCTGTCCTGTGAAGGGCTGCTGGATTTGAAAAACAACCTCATCTCTAAGAAAGGCGAAATTTTTCTGGGTAGAATGTACAATCAGACCACAAGTCCAAAGGCGGGAATTGAGAAGATTTCTTTTCCACTGAGCAGACTGAGACATCATGGAGAGAATGCTGGAAACCAAAAATAAATATGAACACAAAAACGTTACTACTTACTTATAGTGCTTAACTTCCCACACTGGGTCTGAGAGGCATGGAAAATTGAATTTATCTTGGGAATGCAGACTCAGGTGTTTGACGTAGGCTGCCTGAAAAGCTAATGGTGTAAAAAGCATTTCCTGATGTTCTCAGCATTTATGTAAAGTCCATTCATAGGGACACGCTGGCCCCTGACTCTCTCCCGAAGACCCCTGCTCACTTCAGCCTAGTTTTCTTCCTTCCCTTATTTGTATTACTTCTCTGTGCTGCCATTGTGCTAATAGACTTCCAGCCTTATTCTGAATTCCATTTAGAAGTTTTGGACCTCAAATTAATTTTTTTCAAGAATTCAAAAGTTTATTTGTCTACAAGGAAGTTAGACATGCCTTCTCCAACCTTGGCCACATGTAACCCTCCTGGGCTATTAATTTCAACATAAATTTGATTAGTCAATAATTAGAGTAAACATTATTATGGTCTACCTATTGATAGAGACCTTGGATCTTTTAAGTATTCACACACACACACACATACACACACACATCTTTAAATTAGACCTGGTTGATTATTCACTTATTTCTAAAGAACTGCTTAATACAGCCTTCCCAGACACTCGTTTGGAGAGCAAAACCATGGAGTTAGCTCATATACAGTCAAGGAATTCTTTGTGAGGAATGTGTAGTTGTGGTCCTGGAATGATCAGGGGCCTGAAAGGATATCAACAGGGGCACAGGACAGTCCAAGAAAGAGGATGCTAATTACAAACCCAGTTAAACTCAAAAGAGTAATAGATCAAGAAGTTGGTCAGTCTGGTTGGACTGCGTGGGACAGGATCCAAAGCATCAAAGTGAGGGTCAGAAGCAAACGACTGGAAACAAAGCCAACTCGGGAAGTTACCCTAAGAAGCTGGCCACGTTGCTCTGGCAGCATCTTATGCACAGGTTGGTGACACCAGATGAACAGAACTCTCGTTCTAATAGCATCATCCAGGATGGATGGATTCAAGTCGTTTGATGAGGTGGGGACAGCATTAAGACAGTTTTGCAAGTATTAGTTCGCCAGGGTTGGGTTTCTAGCCTGTCAGTTGGAAGATCTGCACACACTTTTATGCCTGTAAGAATGAGAACATTCTCACTCACCATCTGCAGATAGCACCTGAAGTTTTGCGCTAACGCTTCTCCTACATCCAGCCAGTCCCTCCCTTAAACTTTGTAAATCTATTCTTGGCAAAGATGCTAAAATTGCGAATCTGCTCCAGACAAGGAATGCGTGAGGAGAGTAAACAGCCTAGTCAAAGCTCCAAGTCACTCACCCTTCCTCAGCAACGAGAGTTACCCATCTACCTTCTTCAGGGAGGGAGGGAGTGCTCCTCTGTCCCATGACTAAGTGTGCAATATGGGAAAATGCTTGTGCTGTGGGTGTGTAGTACTGTAAAATCAAACACACTGACCAGACTCTAAGACAGAGTAAAGTGTGTGCCAAGTTTGCCTGTGGTAGCATAAACTTGCCTTAGCTGTTTCCTGAAGATAGGAGCTGGAATTCTCCTGGGTAAAGCTGACTGAGCTCACACGTTTCACCCCTGGCCTACTTTGTTTATCTCCAGACCAATGAAGCATTCAGTCTAGACCGTACAGTATTTGCAGTGGCTCCTGTTGCTTCTTTCCCCAGCATCTGGTTTTTCTCAGTCCCCCATGTGACTCACCCTGCATGGCCTTGTGTTAGGCTCCAAGAACTCCTGTGGAATGTCCCATCCTGTGCGTGGGTCACTGAAGACATCTGCTGAAGCCTGGGGCCTGTCCTCCAATGTGGCTTATAAAACAATACAAAAGAGCATTTTTTGTAGGTAAAGAACTTGAGACATTTGCCTATGACTCTGTACTGGACTTCAGAACAGCCAGGGTGCTCCTGCTCCAGAGTTCCTCCTGGGAACGTCTTACAATGGAAACAAAGGTCCTAAAAGAGGCCTCAGCCACCATAATTGAAGTTCCATATTGTTCATGCCTCTTATAATCACAGTACGTGTTACTTTCGTTTCCCCTTATTTTCTAAAATCCCCACCAGTGAACAACTCTTCATTGAGATTCATTGAATGTCAGCAGTATCACTGTGGTGTGCTAACTGCCTCAGCAGAGGTAGAAAGCCCCGGTGTGTGTGTGTGTCCTGGGAATTATCAAACTTTAATCTTGCACAAATTAGGAGAGAATCCACTAAAGAACAAACATTAGGATATGGCTATCAAGCAAGAAGAGGCATTGTACAAGTAAGAAAGATACTTGTCAGCTCCCAAGTGACTTAGCAAAAACATCCCATATAAGGGAACATCAAGCCACAGGAGATGGTGTGTTCCTAGACATAACTGTATGTGGCAGGCACATTCTGGGGAGTCTAAAAGGAGAGTGTTCTTGGCAATCAGAATTTGGATGTTTTAGAAAGAGTTTTCTGCTGGACTTTGTAGGAGGGGCAGAAATTGAATGTTGGGTGTATAGTGAAGGCTTTTTAGGTCTTGTTCTAGTTCAAAATAGTTGCCAGTAGGCAATTAATAATAACATCCGCAGTTCCACAAGAGATAACCAGCAGTCTCAGGAGATTATGAGCCCAGAAACAGCGTGGTCTGCTTTACTTAACTCTTAGGGATCTACCACGCTACCTCACTGTTGGATATAGATACCAATAAAAATAGCCACAAAAGAGGCATGGGGACACTGGGGCACTCAGAGTCAGAGGAAAGTTCATGTAGAATTGATGTGCTGTATCTGAACGACAAGATACAGCCCGGTTATTCACGAGGACACTGCCCGACTGCAGAGAGCAGCCCTAAACTCCTCCACCTGGATAAGTGATATCCTGAGCCTACCTCACTAAAGCCCAAACACCGAGATATGGTTATCGGGCAAGAAGAGGCACTATACAAATAAGGAAGCTATTGTTTCAGTGTGGCCAGTGGGACTGTTTCCAGAAACAGATGGGAGGTTATGAATAGGTACTTGGAACTCCACTGTGGGAAACAGGGAGTGGACAGAGTGGAGCAGGGTTTGCAGTAAGAGAAGAGCCAGATATGCTGATGACAAGCGAGCATTTTGTCACCATAAATAAGCCTCATTATCATTTGTCTTTGGCTGCACTAGAAAACACTCAGGAAAGTGACAGCAATTGAATTATTAGGGTTTTTTGTATCCTTATTTCATAGAGCAGGAAATACTGTTCTGTAATAAATGAATACAATATTCACTTGGTAAAAATTGCAAAATGTATCTCTATTATTCATATATTCTCTCTCTGTGTATGTCTTTTCAATGTCTATCCAATTTTTTACACATTAAATAATGATCAGAACATGTTCAACCCCTAAAGTGAGGATCCTTTTGAGATACAACGTATACTTGGAAGGCTTTAGGGGGACATCATGAGATAGAATTTGGGCTGGATGAATGACACCATCTTCACTCCTCTGTCAGCTTCACCATGGAATGAGTAATGAGATGTCCTTGATTGGCCATATCAACAAATCTGTTTATGTCCTGATAAATGGCAGGTAGTGTTATAGATAATGAAGGTATGGGGATGGATGACCCTGGCTCTCAATAGCTTAGATATTGCTGGAAGCAATTCAGTCTTTTGATAGGGATATACATAGAACGCTATAGAAGCACAAATGAAGGGGCTTTCCTAGGATTTGCATGTGTGGGTGTGACTGGACTACATCTGAGACTTTCTAAAGGCAACATCTGTTACTTGGGAGCTGAAAGATGATTAATAATTAGCTAAGAGGCATTAAAGTTTAGTCTACGAAGCTGGGCAGGTGGTTTAATTGCAAGCATGAAGACCAGTTCAGATCTCCAGCATCCATCTCCAGTGCAGAAAAAGAGGGAAAAACAAGGCCAATCCATTTCCTGTTACAGGATGTGACAGGTGTGCTGTCAAAACACCATCTCAATATTTATGCTTGTACAAATAAATTTGTGCTGCTGTTAACTTTGGTCAGAGAAGCCACTTTTTGGAGTGGGTAATGGTTAATGCACAGAGTCATAACTGCTCGAAATGCCTGGTATGGTATATATAACGAATCATCCTCCTTTAGAGGGTCTCCATAAATAGGTTATCCATTACACAGTGCATGACTCTGCACCCATGCACATATTAGGCAACACTAACTGAACTATGGGATTTATTAATAACAGTAAAAGATTACTTGAATTTGGTGGGGAGATGAGGTGGAGGCACTGGGAGGAGTTGGAAGGAGGTAGTGGTGAATTGCTATGATCAAAACACATTATTTATTTGTATGCCTCAAAGATAAAAAATACTGCTTTTTTCATCTTTTTTTTCCATTTTTCCTTTTATTGAAAATATTCTTTTCAACAAACCGAGACAGTATGCCTGATCTAATGGGAGCTCACCAAATCCAGCTGGACCAGGACTGAATGAGCATATGATCAAACTGGAATCTCTGAATGTGGCTGTCAATGGGGGCTGACAGAGAAGCCAATGATAATGGCACTGGGACCTATCTCTTCTGCATGTATTAACGTTTTGGGAATCTAGTCTATATGGATGCACACCTTCCTAGGCCGGGTAGGGGGGAGGGCCTAGGGGAGCAGGGGGAGGGAGGAGGGTTAGTAGGGGAGCGGGAGGGGACTGGGAGAAGGGGAGGAAGTGTAAATTTTTTTGGATGAAAAATAAAAGAATATAAAAAAAGAAAATATTCTTTTCAATATAATATATCCTGATTATAGCCTCAGAAACTACTCTCAGTCCCTCCCCATATCCCCTCACTCCAGATCGACTGCCTTTCTGTCTTTCATTAGAAGAAAACTGGCTTCTAAGAGATAACAGCCAAACATGACAGAACAGAATATAAAAAGATGAAGCAAAAACTTTCATATCAAAGTCAGACACTGCAACCCAGCAGGAGGAAAAGAATCCTAGAGCAGACATAAAGGTCAGAGACCCACTCGCTCTCACAGTCAAGAGTCCCATAGAAGCAATAAGAGAATAGCTATATTATGCAGAGGACCTGGTGTAGACCCATGTAGGCTCTGTGCTTGCTGCAGGTGTGGATATACAACTTTAGGCTTCTGTGGTGGTTTAAATAAGAATGGCCCCCACCATGCCATGATGGTGATGGATTAAGTCTCTGAAACCATAAGCAAGCCCCTAATTAAAGGCTTTCTCTTATAAGAGTTACTTTAATAAAAGTCATGGTGTCTCTTCACGGCAATAGAACAGTGACTAAGACAGCGGCAGACGGAAACTTAGTAGAAGAGAGTCACAGGGCTGAGTATTTTCATAATCTGATGAGTAAATTTAATTACTCTTAAAAAGAAATTTAAAGTGATAGAGGCTTCCGGAACAGTCTCAGTGTAAACAGACATTGCTCATCGTCTGTTTGTGTTGCTTACATAATGATGAGTGCTCACAGATGGGTCTGGAGCCAGAACTAGGGGAGCCAATAAAATGATAGTAAGGCGGTCTTTGTGCCCCTGCTCACAACTTGCCAGTCTGTCCAGGCCCCGTATTCACTGGTTCTGTGGCAGCAACTGCTAGGGAAGGCAACCACGGATGTGTCGCCCGGGAAAACCAACAGATTCTTAGGAGTTGGTTTTCATAGGTCTCTTCTTGGAGAAAAGAGAATAACCTCTCTTCAAACTATTTGCTGAGTAATGACCCAAGTGTGACAATATCCCCAGCCCTGGATTTTTGCCCTTAAGAGTGTCATTTCATAAGTGTGAGCCATTTGGATATTCTATTTGTGTTTCTCTACATGGCAGATGTCCAGTTAAACCACACCATTTGTTAAAGATGCTTTCTTTTTGCATTATGTATTTATTCCTGGATTCTTTATAAAAAAAATCAGTTGTCCATAGGTGTGTAGGTTTATGTCTGGGTCTTTGATTTGAGTCCATTGATCAACCTGTCTGTTTTTATGCCAATATTATGCAGTATTTATCACCATTGTTCTGTAGTAGAGCTTGAAATCAGGGCTTGTGATACCTCTGGAAGTTTTTATATTGTTCAGGATTATCTTAGCCTGATTTTTTTTGTCATATGAAATTGAATATTATCCTCTCAACGTCTCTGAACAACTTCATCCTTTGTGATCACACATACCTGTTTGAGTTTGAAGTTAAAAAGAAGACTAGGTGACCTTGAACTTCCTCAGGAGATTCAGTTGACTCCCATTAAAGACACTAGGATTATATTCAGACCAATACTTCCCAAAGCCTGTGCCCTGGATCTTATGTCAAAATGCATAGCCCACATTTCTATATCCCACTTTCAAATTAGCTTGTGAGCTGATTTTAAAATAAAAATCTAAAGTTACTGAGCTGCTAATGAGTGGTACTCTTGGAGAAGGTTACTCTTTTTTAAAATTATTTTTAAAATTATTTTTTTAAAAAACTATCTTTTCTCATTTTAAATACCAACCCCAGTTCCCACTCCCTACCCTTCTCCCATTCCATCTGTCTTTCCCCTTGCATCCCAATCTACTCCTCAGAGAGGGTAAGGCTTCCGATGGGGAGTAAACAAAGCCTAGTATATTGCTTTGAGGCAGGACCAAGGCCCTACTCATAATATCTGGACTGAGCAAGGTATCCCTTCCAAAGAGAATTGGTGCCCAAAAGCCAGTACAAACAGTAGGGATAAATCCTGGTCTCACTGACAGTGGTCCCACAGTCTGCCCCAGCCTTACAACTGTCACCCACATTCAGAGCCTAGTTTGGTCCTATGCTGGTTCCTTTCCTGTCAGATTGGAGTTGGTGACTCCCATTAGCTAAGGTCAGCTGTTTCAGTGGGTGTCCCCATCATGGCCTTGACCACTTTGCTCATATTTTCATTCCTCCCACTCTTCAACTGGACTTTGGGAGGTTAGTTGCTCCACTGTGGATCTCTGCCTCTGCTTCCATCAGTTGCTGGATGAAGGTTCTATGACAACATGACAACATTTAAGATAGTCAATAATTTGACTACAGGGCAAGGCCAGTTCAGGCACCCTCTCCACTATTGCTTAGGGTAATAACTGAGGTCATCCTTGTGGATTCCTGGCAATTTCTCTAGTGCCAGGTTTCTTGCTATTCCCATAAAGGTTTCCTCAGTCAAAATATCTCTTTCCTTGCTCTCCATCTCTGTCCTCCCATCTCGACCATCCCATTCCCTTAAGTTCTCCTCCCCCTCCCTTTCTCTCCTCCTCCCTTTCTGCCCTCCCTTCTCCTGCCACTCTCATGTTCGGTTTGCCATTATTTTATTGAGAATTTTTGCATCCATGTTCATGAGCAAGATTGGTCTGTAATTCTCTTTCTTGTTTGCGTCTTTGTGTGGTTTCAGTATCAGAGTAACTGTAGCTTCATAAAAAGAGTTTGGCTTGATTATGTTGCATCTTGCTTTCGAAAAATACCATGTCCTCCTGGGTATCAGATTTTAGCATTAATCTTTACATTGTGACTTGGTATTTAGTACTTTTCCAGTTGTATATTCTTTTGACTTTTTGCGGCTATTTTCATTACTCATTTTTAATAAACTAAAAAAACATAAAAAAGAGTTTCACAATATTCCTTCTGTTTTTATTATGTGGAACAATTTGAGGAGTATAGGTGTTAACTCTTCTTTGAAGTTCTGGTAGAATCTGCACAGAAACCATCCGGCCCTGAGCTTTTTTTTTTTTTTTTTTTTGGTTGGGAGGCTTTTGATGACAGCTTCTATTTTCTTGCAAGTTATAGGTCTTGATTTAATTCTGGTGTGTGGCACCTATGCAAAAAATTGTCCATTTCTTTTACATTTTTCAATTTTGTGGAGTACAGGTTTTTGTAGTATGTTTGGATTTCCATCGTATCTGTTGTTAGGCCCCCCTTTTCATTTCTGATTTTGTTCATTTGGATGTTTTCTCTTTGCCTTTTGATTAGTTTGGATAAGGGTTTGTCTATCTTGTTGATTTTCTCAAAGAACCAGCTCTTTGTTTCATTGATTCTTTGTTTCTATTTTATTGATTTCAGCCCTCAGATTGATTATTTCCTGTTGTCTGCTCCTCCTAGGTGAGTCTGCTTCTTTTTTGTTCCAGATCTTTCAGGTGTGCTGTGAAGTCGCTAGTGTGAGCTATGAACTTTTCTCTTAGTACTGCTTTCATAGTGTCCCATAGGTTTGGGTACGTTGTGCCTTCATTTCCATTGAATTCTAGGATGTCTTTAATTTCTTTCTTTATTTCTTCCTCGACCTAGGGGTGATTTAATTGAGCACTGTTCAATTTCTACGAGTTTGTAGATTAGTGTTGCTGTTATTGAATTCTGACTTAGCTAATGGGAGCCATGGTGAGCAGATAAGATACAGGGAGTTTTTCCATTTTTTTTTTTTTTGTATCTGTTGAGGTTTTTCTTTGTTACCGAGTATGTGGTCAATTTTAGAGAAGGTGTCATAAGGTGTTGAGAAGAAGGTTTATTCTTTTGCGTTTGGGTGGAATGTTCTATAGATGTCTGTTAAGTCCATTTGATTCATGACATCTGTTAGTTCTCTTATTTCTCTGTTAAGTTTCTGTCTGGTTGACCTGTCCATTGTCGAGAGTGGGGTATTAAGGTCTCCCACTGTTAGTGTGTGGGGTTTGATGTGCAATTTAAGCTTTAATATTTTTTTTTTACATATATGGGTGTTCTTGTATTTGGGGCATAGATGTTCAGAATTGAGACTTCATCTTGGTGGGTTTTTCCTGTGGTGAGTATGAAGAGTCCTTCTCCATCTCTTCTGATTGATTTTAGTTTGAAATCTATTTTGTTAGATATTAGGATAGCTACACACACTTGTTTTATAGGTACATTTGGCTGGAAAATCTTTTTCCAACCCTTTACTCTGAGGTAATGTCTGTCTTTGAGGTTAAGGTGTGTTTCTTGTATACAGCAGAAGGATGGATCCGGTTTTTGTATCCATTCTGTTAGCCTGTGTCTTTTTATAGGTGAATTTAGTTCATTGATATTAATGACCAGGGATTGTTAACTCCTGTTATTTTTTAGTGGTAGTGTTTGCGAGTTTCCCTTCTTTGGGGTTTGCTGGTGTGAGGTTATCTGTTACCTATGTTTTTGTGGGTGCAGTTAGCTTCCTTGGATTGGAATTTTCCTTCTAGTACTTTCTGTAGGATTGGATTTGGGGATAGATATTGTTTAAATCTGGTTTTGTCATGGAATATCTTGTTTTCTCCATCAATGGCCATTGAAAACTTTGCTGGTTATAGTAGTCTGGGTTTGAATCCATGCTCTCTTAGTGTCTATAGCACATATGTCCAGAACCTTCTGGCTTTCATGGCTTCCATTGAGAAGTTGGGTGTAATTCTGATAGGTCTGCCTTTATATGTTACTTGGTCTTTTTCCTTTGCAGCTCTTAATATTCTTTCTTTATTTTGTATGTTTTCCATTTTGATTGTTATATGTTGAGGGTACTCTTTTTGGTCCAGTCTGTTTGGGGTTGTGTAAGCTTCTTGTATCTTTATAGGGATATCATTCTTTAGGTTGAGAAAGTTTCCGTCTATAATTTTGTTGAATATATTTTCAGTTCCTTTGAGCTACATTTTTTTCATCTATCCCTATTATTCTTAGGGTTGGTCTTTTCCTGGTGTCCCAGATTTCCTGGATGTTTTGTATTAGAATTTGTTGGATTTAATGTTTTCTTTGATCAATGAATCTATTTCAAGTATAGTATCTTCTACGCCTGAGATTCTCTTCCAGCTCTTGTATTCTGTTGGTTATGCTTGCTTCCTATCATTTACCCAGATTTTCCTTTTCCAGAATTCCTTTGGTTTTGTTTTCTTTATTGCCTCTATTTCAGTTTTCAAGTCTTGAACTGTTTGTTTCACCTCTTTGACTGTTTTCCCCCCTTGGTTTTCTTGGGTTTCTTTAAGAGATTTATTGATTTCTTCCAATTTTTTGTTTGTCCTTTCCTTTGTTCCTTTAAGGGAATTTTTCATTTCCTCTTTAAGGGTCTCTATTATCCTCATAAAGTTATATTTAAAGTAGTTTTCTTCTGCTTCTTCTGGGTTAGGATGATCAAGTCTTCCTGTTCTATGACCACTGGGTTCTGGTGTTACCATGTTGCTTTTTAGGCTGCTGAATGAATTCTTGCATTGGTGCCTACCCATCTCTTCCGTCAATTGGTTCTAGTGCTGTCTTTGCCTCTTGGTCCAATCTTTGCAGTTGCTGCCTGTGTCTTAGGGAGCTGCTCTTGGTTTGCTATGTACTGTCTGTGATGTGTGATTCCCCTCTGCATGCTATGAATATGTTTTATTACCATTGGTTAATAAACTCCTTTGGCCTATGGCAGGGCGGAATAAAGCCAGGCAGGAATTCCTAAAAAAGATATATAGAGAGAGTAGATGGAGTCAGAGAGATGCCATGTAGCTGCCAAAGGAGAAACATGCCTGCTGGAAGCTTACCAGTAGGCCACAGCATTGTGGTGATACACAGATTAATAGAAATGGGTTAATTCAAGATGTAAGAACTAGCTAGAAATATGCCTCCATTATTGGCCTGAACAGTGTTGTAATTAATATAGTTTCTTTGTGATTATTCAGGTCTGGGCAGCTGAGAAACAAATGTGTGATCTCTGTTTACAAATGGTGCCCATGCTGTCTGTGTCTCAGGGAGCTGCTGATATCTGTCTTGGTCTGCTCTGTGCAGTCACAGCCTGTGCTCAGAGTTCCTCTGAGATCCACAGGGGATAGGTGGTTTGGGGGCAGAGTGGGACTTTTAGCTTACAGGGTCCTATTGATGGGGTGGGGATGTTGGAGCAGCGTAACTGCAGGAAGTTTGCCTGTTGACTGGCTAGTGAAGCTGAGGCAGGAAGGGGAGAGACCCTGGGTTTTGCCCCTGTACTGAAGGTCTAGAGAGTGGGGTGCCCAGCTGGGTGGGTGATCATTCACCTCTTGGTCCACTCTGTGCAGCTGCAGCCTGTGCTTCTGAGAAGGTTACTCTTTTCCATATATGTTTCTCTTTAATTTGCTCATTCTATAAATATATATATATTTATGGACTCCCCACTTAAGAAGGGTAACTATGCATACTGTGAATAGAGAGCAGTTCAAGAAAGGACATGGATAGTGTGGCTTCCTCTGACTACCAACAGCATGGGTGATAACTCCAATATCAGAGCTTGGAGCAGAGAGAAGGGAAAGGACATGGACAGTGTGGCTTTCTCGGATGACCAACAGCATGGGTGATGACTCCAATATCACAACTTGGGACAGTGATAAGGGAAGGGACATGGATAGTGTGGCTTCCTCTGACTACAAACAGCGTGGGTGATGACGCCAATATCAGAGCTTGGGGCAGTGAGAAGGGAAACTACAACAAAGAAAGTATGTGGAGACAACCACTTGTGGGGGATAGTATTTTAAGGTGTGTTACTTTTGTCTTTTCCCACTTGTTTAACTCTGTGAAACTGTGTTACTCTGCCTGTCTAGAACAACTGATGATCTAATAAAGAGCTGAAGGGGCAATAGTGAGGCAGGAGAAAGAAATAGGTGGGCCTAGCATGCAGAGAGGATGAATATGAGAAGAAATCTTGGAGAAAAGGATCTGGGAATAAGAGAGGGAGGAGGAGGACCTCAGGGGCCAGACACACAGCCACCCAGCCAGACATGGAGTAAGAAGGAAAGAAGAGGTACACAGGAATAGTGAAAGATAAATGTTCCAAGGTCAAAAATAGATGGGATAATCTAAGTTAAGAAAATCTGGCAAGAAACAAGCCAAGCTAAGACCAAGTATCCATGACTGAGATAAGCCTCAATGTGTGGTTTATTTGGGAGCTGGGTGGCAGGCCCCCCAAAAGCATAAAGAGTAAACATCAAAAACAGCACAGAATAATACCTGACAAGAGACTATGAGTTTCAGTTAAAGGACTCTGTTAGCCCTTGATGACTTTGAAGGAAAAGAGTTAGATAAAATTATACTGAGTTCACTCTCCTCAATTCTTCAGTATGATCTATTCATCAAACTTTTCTGATATTGTCAGCACAGGTGAGCTACTTAGGACACAATAATATAAGAGTGCAAGAGAGTGAACCTGGAGAAGCAAAGGCAGTTATCAAACATAGAGATGAAAAACAGGAGTCCAGACCAGTGATGTCACAATTCAGCAGTGATGGGCACTAAGGGCAGGGCTTGTGAAAACATACAGAATTGCCTGACAGTTCTAATAGTAAACCCAAAGAGGACACAGGAAAGGTAATCTAATAGTTTGACTTTTTCTGTTTTATATTTACATAGCGTTTATTTCACCTTTTTGAGTAGGGGAATACCAGATCCTAATAAATGGGCATCTGGCCACCAAGTGTTGACTCTTTAGACTTTGAAGACATTTCTGTGCCATTTTCTTAACACACTGTTGCAAAACCTGCTTTTAAGACAAACCAGTCTTACCCAGAAAGTATCATATACAGTATTTGGATTTACAAGTGAGAATTTAAGAATGACTATAGGCTTAACATTTTCCCAAAGGATTTCTAAGTAAATCTCCCAACTCAGAACAATCTAATTCCTGTTCAGAGAAAGCTAGAAATTTTTAATTTCTGCTATGCCCAAAGGTTAGCCTGTGGAGAGACACAATTATTACTGTTGCTAGACATACCAACTTGTTAAAATTAACGCTGAGAATGAACATTATATGATTTCATTAAACATTTTTCTGTAATAACATTTTAGGCATGAGGGTTAATTTTGTGTCATCTTCTCTGTGCTTAGGAGTCCCAGATAGATGGTAAAACATTATCTTATCCGTTCAAGTCCTGAAAGGACCAAGAGGCAGGAAGGGTGAATTTACTCTGCTAGACCTGAGCCAGTCTTCACCTGCCCTCAGTTTTCAAAACTCCTGCTTCTTGACGTTTGACTTACAAAGCCATTTCCACCACAACCCTTGCTCCTTCACTTCTCAGGCCTTTGGACTTGAACTTAATTATATTACCAGCTGTCTGATAGTTAACTGTGGAACTTCTTGATTCCAAAAACTGCATGAGTCAAAACTTATGAGAGTTCACATCTCTATCTGTTCTATTGGCTCTGTAATTTTTTCGTAGAGAACTCTAACCAATATATAAAGCGACTACGCTTGACTAAACCAACAACAGACCTTTTATAAGAAATGTATAAAAAGCATGGGGAGTAATCTCCCAGTCATCCTTAGCTAGGATCCCAGTTCCTTCTCATTTGCCACTCCTTCTGTTATGTTATTTCAGAAGAGGATTGTGTAGCCAAACAATAATGATATTCAGAGATCAAGTACTCAAGGACTTGTGAGCTTAAGACCATCAAAGTGTTCAAAAAGATGGATCAATCTCTTTGCATAAGAATCAACTGATATTTAATTTCAAACTTTACCTTTTTATTTCCCATTAGCCTCTCCTAGATCTTTTCCTTTATCACTCAAGCTTCTCATTACAGTGGTTTGACTTCACTGCCTCACCTCTTTATTCCCTAGTATTAACCTACTCCTAATAAATAAGCATTAATAAATAAATATTAAATAGTAATACATCTATTCCCTAGTACTAAACCTACTCCTTTTAATGCCCAGAGAGCAGTGCACCTCTCAGCCCTCATCAGAGGAGCCTCTATTTGCAGTAGATGGTAATGGTCACAGAGACCCACAACTGGTCAATGTGTAGAGAATGAGAGCCTGTGGAATGCTGAACCCTAAGTGGGACAGCTGTATCAGATCTCTTCCTCCCTAAGCTCAGGGATCTGTGTGGGAAAGGGGACCCAAAGAATGGAAGAACTAGAACTGAATGACAACAGCGAAGAGTGTCCTTTGGACACAGCAGGACAGCTGCACATATGAACTCACAGTCACTGTGGCAGAATGTACAAAATCCATACAAGCGCAAACCAGACTATGCCCCGGAGTGGAGAGAGGAGGTGAGACCAAAGCCTTATCTGTGGCTGTAGAGCTAGTGGCGGTTGACTGCTGCTGGGAGTATAGGAAAAGGTCAAGAGGAAGGTGTTAACAGTGGTTCTCAACCTTACTAATGATACAACCCTTTAATACAGTTCCTCATGTTGTGGTGACCCCTGATCATCAAGTTATTTCATTGCTACTTCATAATTGTAATTGTGACTATTACAAATTGTAATGTACATGTTCTTTGGAGATAAAGGATTTGTCAAGGGGTCAGGACCCAAAAGTTGAGAATCACTGGTGTTAAGAGTGTTGTCCAGGTTCCTACTAATACAGGTAGGCCACTAGTGGAAGCAGAAATAACAAGGGTCCAGGGATTTTAGAGGAAAAGCTAAAGAATACACAGAATGACAGCAGCCAGAACCTGAGATGCCCAAAGCAGTGGCTGTTAGGTAGCTCTGGAACTTAGGGGGAAACCAGACCTGAGCATGCAAAAAGCAAGTGCAGTTTTAGGAACAGATAAAAACACCTAAGGGAAGTGAGCACAGCCACAAGATAGAGCCCAGAAAAAATCTCAGGAATCACTAACAAAAGGAGGGTGACCCCCTGTGGGACACCACAGAAGCTTATCTTGAGAACAAAGGGCAAAATAGTAGGAAAGTGTGATCTTTGAAAACCTCAGCAAAAATGTTCATGAAGGAGGTGTGGTTAATGCTGTTGAGTGCTTCAGTAACATCAGAAAGAAGAAAGTGATGTAGGAATGTGCTGGCAATGTAGTTCAGGTAGGAGAGCGTGCCTAGCGTGAGTACAGTGTAGTTCAGGTAGGAGAGTGTGTCTAGCGTGACTACAGCTCCAAGGTCAATCTCTAGCAACTCACAGGTATGTGACACACACAGGTCATCACAGAATACAGCAGATAAAGGCAGAAGGATCAGAAGTTCATGGCCACCTTCAGGTACAGAGCCTGTTTGAGGTTAGTCTTGGCTACAGGAGTCGCTGCCTCCAAAACAAAAGCCAACAAGTAAGCAACAAAGCAGTCCTCCCTACCAAAGCTTCAACCAGGTAGAATACAAACCTACCTCAGTTCTTTGTGAAATATACCACAACATCCTTTCACTTTTGTTCTAAATAGAAGAAAGTCAACTTTGCCCTAGAGCTATACTGTATTGGTCTCTTCTGTGAAGCCAAGTTTGTAATGTAAGAGTCACAGAGTCTCTTGGGGCTTTGGGAAGAAAATACAGAAACTGAAGACTGGTGCCATTTTCCAGCTAAGAATCTATCTCCTCCAGGTCGAGACAGCAGACTTCATAGTCTCCCTTGAAAGCTTTGCAGGCCTTAGGGATGCTGCTGGAGCAGCTTCCTATTAGCATCCTCTTAGACGTTAGCAAGTAACTAGGCATTTTCCTTGGTGAGCAGCTTTAGAGTGAGTTAGTGATGTTTGCAGAGGGGTTTTGTTTCTGTTGTTTCTTCCTGAAATAGACCTGCTAATGGGATTTGTGCCTGATTTGGGTGGGCTACTGTGGAGCACACTGTTTGTTTTTAAAGACTTTAAAGTATGACCGAATGACATTTCTATTACGTACATCTGAGAAGCTTATACCTCTGTCCCCTGACATTTAAAGTAGCTTTAGGGTTTTCTCTTCTCTGGCTTTTAGTTTATCTAGCCTAACCTTTCCCACTCCCCTGCCTTCCTCACTATTGGCCTGGAAACAGGCTTACGATGTGATTTTCCATGTAGTTTCAAGTGGAATTTTTAAAGATTTTCTTTCCCATCTTCTCTGCGTGTGGGTGATGAAGAAAACTTTCCCCATGGAGGAAGGCTGGGAAAGTACTGCAGTGTGGCCCCATGAGAGGGTAAGGCCTGAAGCTAAGATGCCAGATCCGGTCCTCGTCAGTCTGTGTGGGTTTTACAGTCATGGCCTCATGTTGGCTGTGAGTTTGAGCAGCACTCTGCCATGCCGAGCTTGATGGAAGCTGTACATCCCCTTCCCAGCTTTGCTACTCATTCGCGGAACACCTAGCAAAATCCATAAGCATTGTTTAATTTCCCTTGAGATGGAAGTGCATAGTTGCTGCAGGACAGTGCATGCTTTCAGTTTGGAGAAAGAGAAAGTTGCCTTGTGAGAACATTAGCTATGTCTACTGTAGAGTAAGGTTCCAATGAGGATGACTTCCATAGCGATATAGGGAGGTGCTGTGTCTACACACACACACGCACACACACACACACACACACACACACACACACACACACACACACACACACACAAAGAAAAGTATTTCTCTTTAGCTAGGGAAGCACAAGCATTCCTGTGCGGGCAGATATAATCAAGTCAGTAGATGCTAAAAGAGGGTGAGGTGTTTTGATTCTGAAGGAATGTAAGCAAATGCTGGGATACTCAGTAAGGGTAGCTGTCTATGTGGGGCTCTCAGTCTTCGCTCCCTGGGAATATAGCAGAGAGTGCATGTTTCTTGAGCAATCTGCACATGCCATACATAGAGCTACACAGCTCTATACATATGACCCAGGTAACCTGATGTGCGATTTTACTTATGAGTAGATTTGAGTTCTATAAGATTCTATAATTTACCAAGAGACACCCATTTAGTAAAGGACAGGAATAACATTAGGATCTAAGTGCATCTGACGTGAAAGCTGATTCATTTCCCAGCTATCACGCTGCTGGTACCTACTCCTTTCCCTGGCATCTTGGGAAAGGACAATCACTGTGGGGTCCCACCTGTTTTCATTGTACACACAGGATAGAAGGTGCAGCTCTGGATTTCGGGGATGAACACATGACCCAGACCTGCAAGAGGATTCTGAGTAATTCCTTGGAGATCATGACTGGATAAGAATCAAGTTGATGAAACAAATCAATCCAACTTCCAGAGCTGAGGAAAATATTCTTTCTGGCAGGTTCACTAAGACTTAAGAATGCCAGCCAAGAGTGGCTACTGAGTGAGTTTGCCACCAACATCAAATACTTGAACATCTGTCTTCTGAGCCTGAAGCTCAGATTTCCCCCAAAGTTTTCATTTACTGAGCTAGGCTTTCAGACTGAAGAGTTTTACTAGATCTTCTGTTGCTTGTAACCAAAAGAACTTTGACTATGTGTTCACCAACAGTGAGAACATTTTAGTTTTTGAGATTATAATATAATTATATCATTTCCCCTTCTCTTTCCTCCCTCCAAGCCCTCCTTATAGATCCCTCCTTGTTCTTCTTAAATTCATGGTCTCTATTTTTCACTAATTGTTGTTACATATGTGTGTGTATATGTATTCCTAAATACATAAATCCAACCTGCTTGGTATGTATATACCTCTCATCAAGGAAATTTTCCTTTGTAGACATAAACCATTGCAGAACATCACAGCCAATCAAAATACAGAGTTGTGGAGCCCAGTCCCAATGCATACATTTATAAAACACTCCCCTACTTAAGGGGATATTGAGGAAGAGAGGGAAGGTGGAAAGATTGTTAAGAGCCAGAGGATCATGGGGTTTTTCTGTGATATTGTGCCTCCTGGTAATGTCTGAAGCTACACACATAGTCTCAACAGCATGAGCTGAACAAAGAAAACAAAAGCTATGCTAAGATGAACGAGGGAAAACCCATGCTATTGCAGCCCTATTCAAAGAGCTAAAAGGCAGCTAAAGAGCTCTAGGAGCAGAAGAACTAGTCTTCCCCCGAGCAAAGGGACGTTTTAAGGGAGTTTCATTGTCCCAGTTCACTTTGAGCTCACAACCCAAACCTCTGAAAAAGTTAACCGGCCACCAAGTGCTCTGTTAGTTTTTATTACTAAAGTAAAAGATCACCACACAGAGAGTGGCTTAATATAATACACATTATGTTACAGTCAAGAAGATTGGCATGGGTGTTGTGGGGCTAAGATCTAAGTGTGGCAGAAGCATCACTCCTCCGGGCTGTACAGGTGCATCATCCTTGCTGTTTCCAATCACTCATGTTTCTCCTTGTTCTTCCTTCCCCCGTTATAACTTTCCTCACCGTACATCTTTCTCGGTCCCTTGTCCCTCATACCTAAAGACCTTTGTAACTACATGGGACACACCTGGATGACCTAGGGAACTCTTCCTATTCTAACGTCAACTGAATGGTTTCTTGCATCCGCAACCTCAGTTTTGTCTTTGCTATGTAAAATAACAGATTCACAGGTTCTGGATATATGATCTAGACATCTTTGGGAAATGTAGCATATGACATCATTCTGTCTACCAAACATACACCCCATTTTCCTATCACAGCTATGAACATGCTTTGATTTGTTTTAACCATCTGTTTAATTTCCTGGCTCCCCAATAAAGTATCTTCATCTCTTGTTCTCAGTTTAGTCTGAATGCCAACTATGGAGCCATAAAAATTATAATTTCTGCAAAAGATCAGAGAAAGCCCAATTAAACAGGGACAGAATGGGCTTCAGCTTTCTAGAAACTAATTGATTTTGTTGTTGCTGTATCATTGTTATCTAACACTTTACCGGTTTTAAAAACTCAAATCATGCCGGGCGGTGGTGGCACACACCTTTAGTCCCAACACTCAGGAGGCAGAGGCAGGCAGGTGGATCTCTGTGAGTTCAAGGCCATCCTGGTCTACAAGAGCTAGTTCCAAGACAGCCAGGGCTGTAACACAGAGAAACCCTGTCTCAAACAACAAAACCAAACAAAAAACCTAAAAACAACAACAATAACAACAGCAACAACAACAAAACCCCTCAAATCCCACAAGGGGATATGAGCTGCTATTTGTAAGATGGGCACCATTTAAGGCTGTGGTATTTAAAAATAAGCCTGGAGTTCACGAGGAGCCTGGGAAAGCAGCTGCTGTTGAAGGTCCAAAGCAGCAGAGACTGGACTTGACCAGACAAGGTTGGGCTGTTACAGACAGTGTGAGGAACAGCCCACAGAGCAAAGGCTTCTTCCTTCCAGTGAGCCCTTCTCAGAGTCCTTGTGCCCCTTCAACAATGCCTCCTGCACTCACTCCATTGCTGATCTCATCCAGCCCCATCAGTACCACCAATATTTCAGAGAGCACAGCTTCTTGAAATGCTACATCACATACCAAGTACCTGATGGATGTTATCCTGCAACTACCTGAAAAAAGCAGCTCAAATACTTCCAAGGAGACTTTTTATGTCCCAAATAAAAACTCCCAAGTTTTATACCTCCCATCAACTTTCCTTCTCCCACTCTTCAATATCTGAATAAAGGGATATTCCAGTCTTTTCTTCATACCTCACATTTAACCCAACAGAAAATGCTCCCTGCTCTCCTTTAAAAATATTTCTACCATGAAGTGTTAGTCTACATTAATCGGGATTACTCAAGGGCTCCCTATAGCTGTTCTCACCACACCACTGCCCAGTGCTCTCAATAACGCAGCTGGAGCTCTACTTTTATGACTATAACTAGACCTTCACTCAAGGCTCTGGTGGCTGTGAACCTCACTCAGAATAAAAGCTAACATCCTCACACGCCCCTGTAAGTCCCCACACCACCAAGGTCACTCCCTTCTCCTCAGCCTGCCCCCAACCTCCCATGTGCTCTCAGCTAAAGGCATCTTCGCTGTTCCACAAACACACCAAACCAGCATCTCAGGACTTTGGCAGTGTTCTCTCTTCATAGACCTCTTAGAGAGAACAGACTTCTCGGAAGTGTTTTTGTGGCTGGCATGCATCTCATTCATTCATTTCCTTCAACTCTCTGTTAAAACTTCATCTTCCCAGAAGGGCTTTCCTTTACCACCCATTAAAAAGTAATACTCCCCATCCCATAATCCTCTAGCCTTCTTTCTGGGCTTTCTACTTCTCTGCCACATCCATCAACCATCAGATGAACTGTGAACTTGATTATTTAGTATCTTGCTCAGTAAAAATTAAAGCTCAAAAATGGACATACCAAGGCCAATTTTTGGAACTTATACTTAGGTCCTGAACATAACTCAGCACACAGCATGATCCAATAAATCTTTGCTGCCTGAATATTAATAATGAGGAATGAGTGAGGAAGAGTCACCTAAGGAATGATGGGGTGGAAACAGAGTGTGTGTAGGCCATGGACTTGCACAGAGCCTTAGACAGGGCCCTGGACTGTGTGGTGAGGAGTAAGAGAAGTGGCCTAAAGGAAATTTGCAAGTGAGAAGTGCTCATACAATCTTAGAATGAGTACTGAAAATGAAGATAAAAGAAGAGTCAGGTAGCAATATTTAAATGGTGAAGTTGGACGTGGCTACAAAATATCCAGTTGGGTGGTTTCTTCTGTAAGAAAAGGGGCTAGGATTGCCTGGCTTCTTGCGGGAGTATGGAGAGTCAATCCTGTTGGATGAGGAAGAGTCTCCTTAATTATTCATACTCTAATATAGCACTGGGTGGATCTGGCATTCAGCTTAGTTTAGGAATTAATCAGAGTATGCTGCTTGAGCAATAACATGTTTGGAGCTTGGCACACTGGCAGAGACGACCCATGGCAAGTTCTAGGGAGGTGTGTGTGTGTGTGTGTAAGATATACATAACCCAACACAGAAGAATGTGAATGTGCTTACCTGTTTGTTCATGCTACTGAGAGAACTTGAGATTTAGAAGAATATCTGGGGACAAGAAAATGTCATTTTATAAAACATGCTGTAGACTTCATGTTTCATGGGTTGAGTGATTCACGGTTGAGTAAATCTACAGTTTTATATTTACTGATAACTGGGTTGTGCTATCCACCCTGACTGCTCAGGAATGTGCTACCTCGTAAATTTTGATTAAACCAAGCACTTAATACTCCCGTATTGCCTCAGTTGCTAGTCCATGAGATTGCTGTTAAGCAGTTTCACTTGTTAAATATTGGCAGAGGCCTGTTTTCTTACTATGCACTGAAGGGGATTAGTGGCCTCCTCCAGTGGGCTGATAATGGGAGTGGAAACCTCCCATCTGTTCCTGAGAAAGGGCACCATGGGTCATCTTCTGTGGTTGTGGTGACTCCTTCCTTCACAGCAGATCCTCGGGTGCCAGGAGGGCAACTCACCAAGGCAGACTTCACCGGTTTCTGTAAATCCTGCTGAAATGAGGATATTCCCCAAGCAGCTGAACCCCAACAGGTCTCTGACAGGCTTGTGCCAGTTCCCTTTAGACATAGTTTGGAAATGGCAGTAGTCTGTGTCTGTCTTGATACCTCTGAAACAACATCTATGAATATCAAATTGCTTGCCTACTTAAAATATAACTGTATATGTCCCCCTTCAACGTGTCATGTAACAAGGATGATTTTTCATGCATAGTTCCTCCTTTCTGAGCCATCTTTTTGGAACAATTGCTTCCTTCTCCCTGGACGGTATGAATACATTTTCATGGTACGGATAAATTTTCAGTAGACACGGTCAAACAGTAAGTGACTGTTTTGATTTATTTTGCGATCTGGGATGGGAGAGACAGCAGGATAGTGCCTGCTTGCATCATGCTTACCCCGGTATTAGCATATCTAAATCTAAGCAGGTCGCCATGTCCAACTTTCTATCTTCATGACTCGTCTGGGGTGTGAAGCTGCCTTGAAGCAGGAAAGCCGCGGCCTTCTGAACCAAGCCTGCGACCCTTTCCAAGCTCTGCTTTCTATCAGCCGTTGCGATGACCTGGACGCCCGACTGCATAGCTTCAGGTCTCAGGGGGATTGCTGGAACTTCTCTCTTTATCCCTACCTGCTATTCTCCCCTCTGCAGTCTTAATTTAACCTGTCCTGTTCCGTTATTCCCTTCAGCCCTTGGACCATACCATTCTGTCTCCCCACTCTTTAGAGACCCCCCCAACCTCATGGCCTCTTGCTAGTTTCCTGACCTCTATGGGCATCCCATTCTTTTTGAGAGGCCAACACTTTCCATGACTGCCTTACAGAATACCCACTTTATGAATAGGAAGTACAGTCTATAGAAGGTGGCTAGCATTCAGAGGTGGGTTATTTTCCTGTGTAGCATAATTAATTGGGAAGTCACTTAGGGATTTTCCCTGTATTTTCTCATCTTGCACTTTGCCAAGCAGTTTGTCAGGAGCTGAAATGTCCTTGTCTCGGAGACTGCCACTAGTTGTTCAAGGCCTGGGTTTCTCTGTATTTCCTGTATTTCTTCTAGTTGAAAAGTTGATGCGCATGTACTCGATAGAAGAGGAAGGAAAGGAATACCTTTAAAATGGATCAGGTAAGAAGTAAACTTACCAGAACTTCTGATGTGAAGAATGAGTGTAATCGTTGTTAAATGTGCCTTGTTGATACAAGCATGGCCAGGCCAAGGATGCCAATGCCTTAGACCCATGGGAATCGTAAAGCCTTCCCCTGGTTCATCTGCAGATGTTGACAGTGTGAAGAAAATATAGATTCCAGTTTCCTCATCCCAGATGATGGCAGCCTGAGACAGTTCCCCACCTCCATAGTTCCCTACTGAGACGGGCAGGGTTTGGGCAGGGTTCGGGAAGGACCTTCTAGTCCTTGCTCATCCCATCACAAGCTGAACTGCTGGTGACACCTATGCCTGTCTTTTGCTGAGTTTTCTGTCACCCCAGTCAGGTTCATGACCCCAGCCATGGCCATGACACTCCAGGATGCTAACAAGGTCACTCAAGGAGGAAATTTTATAGTCGTGAGTAGATGGCCAGAAGTAAAGATTGGGGCTGAAATTAACAAATGGAGATTACAGAAAAGAATACACAGAATCAAAGACTTGGCACTTTGAAAAAACAAACAAGCTCACAAACTCAAACTAATTTAATTAAAAGAGAAAAAAACAGAATTTCAAATTAATAAAGTTAGAGATGAAAAGGGAAAAGCTACAATAGACCCCAGTTAAACCCAGGGAATCATTGGCGAATTTTTTGAAAACTCATTTTTTATTAAGTTGGAAAATCTAGAAATTGATAAATTCCTAAAGACATATGGCCTGCTAAGATCAAAAGAAGAAGATCCATAACAAGAGCTAACACTAATGTCACACAAATTGTCCCATAAAATAGAAAGAAAACTACTCTCACTCAATTTGTGAAGCCAGAATTTCCCAGATAGAAAATTCTAATAAGAAAAAAATCCCTGAAGCTCTAGATCCCTTTTTTTGATGAAAGCAATTTAAATATTTGCCTTAAAATAGTCATGAGCCAAATTCAAGAATACATTAAGAAGATTATATACCATGACTTAATAAATTGATTTAGTTTCTAGGTTTAAGGTTCTCTAATACATGAGCTCAGTAAATGTAATCACAATGTGTAAACATCTCCCCATGCAGAAAAGGCATTTGATAAAGTCCAATGTCTCTATGATAAAAGCTCTGAAAAAACTAGGAATATAAAGAATATGCATCAATCTCAAAAAAGTTACACTCAAAAACCTATTGCCAATATTATATCAAATGAGGGAAAATTGGAAGAATTTCCTCTATGTTCAAGAACCAGATGGGATGCCTTCTTTCTCAGTTCTCATCTAATATAGTGCTTGAAACACTGGCTAGAGTAACAATATCTAAGAAAAATTAAAAGCATGCAAACAGGAAAAGAAGTTACAGAGATATGAACCTATAGTTGAAAGACCATAGTGATCCAACAAAATAACTCTTAAATGGACCAGAGAGATGGCTCAGTGGTTAGGAGTACTGGAGGCTCTGGCAGAGGACCCACTTAGACTCCCAGAACTCACATGGCGGCTCACAACTGCCAGTTCCAGGAGATCTAATGCCCTCTTCTGGCCTCTGTGGGCACTGCACACATGGTACACAGACAAAAGCACCCATACCTATGAAAATAAATAAATAAAAAGAACTCTTAGGGTTAATAAACACTTTCAGCAAATAAAATACACATTCTAAACAGTGTTTTCTATGTACCAATAACAAAATTGCTGAGAACTAAAGTAGGAAAAATGGTTCATTAAAATAGTAAAAACCAGAAATAAACAGAACCAAAAATTTGAAATATCGCTACAACGAAAAATTTAAGAGGCTAAAGAAAGAAAATGAAGACACTAAAAAACAAAACAAAACAAAACAAAAAACAAAACAAAAACAAAACAAAAAAAAACAATGGTCCTGAACAGTCAGGATTAACATTATGAAAATTATGAAAATGTCTGTGTTACTGAACACAATCTGCAGATCTAATGCAATTCCCTCTAAAATATTTAGGATATTCTTCTCCAAATATAGCATCAACCCCAAGATCAATATGGAAGCAAAAAGACACTGGGTGTCCAAAGAAATAAGTCCTAAGCAGAAAGAACCATGTTGGTGGCACCACAACACCAGATCTCAACCTATACTAATGAAACATTGCAACTAAAATAATATGGTGCTGGAAGAGAGGCCCCAGAAATAAACCCATGCAGTACGGCCAACTAGTTTTTAACACAGGTGTCATTGGCATACACTAGAGGACACAGTCTTCTTACATGCTGCTGGGAAATGTGTGTATCCAAAGGAGTTCCGTGTCGACAGGCTGCAGAAATGCTTCCCACCTCTGTTTACTATTCAACTGTTCGCTAGAGCTGGGGACTGAGCCAAGTCAGATGTCCATCAGCAGATGAATGAAAAAGAGAATGTGGTGCCTTTCCCTACACAGTGGGATTTTATTCAGCCATTAAAAATGACGTCATGGCATTTGAAGGAAAAGTGAAACTAGATCCGCATCTCTCACTCTTCACAAAAGTAATTTTTAAAAATGGAACCTTAGTAAAAAAAAAAACAAAACTGGTGACCAGAACTGTTAGAGGAAAACATAACTAAAATGTTTCAAGATACAGGTATAAAGAAGGACTTCGGTAGCCAAGAAAATGATCTCATACATTAACAGATAGAATTATAAAATCAAAGGCTCTTTGTACAACAAAGGAAACAGTCACAAGAGTGTAAAAAGAACATAAGGAATTGGAGAAAACCATACATCATACAAGGGGTGCGTTAGCTGGGGTTTATATTGTGATAAAACACCATGACCAAAAGCAACTAGAGGAAGGAAAGGTTTTTTCATCTTGCAGCTTGTAGTACATCATCAAGGGAAGTCAGGGCAAGAACTCAAGGAAGGAATCTAGAGGCGGAAACGGATGAAGTGTTGCCTGCTGACTTGCTCCCTATGGCCTGCTCTGTCTGCCTTCTCATATAACTCAGGACCACCTGTCCAGGAGTGGTACCACCCACAATGGACCACCCCCCATGTCAATCATTAAATCAAGAAAATGCTCCACAGGCTTACTGACAGGCCAATATGGTGGAGGCATCTCATTTGAGGTTTCCCCTCACCAAATAAACTTGTCTCAAGTTGACATAAAGCTAGTCAGGGCAGGAGTTCTTTAATCTAGAATGAACAAGAACTGCAACACTAAACCACAAACATAAACAAATCTCTAAATCAATACATGGCTAATTAGCTGGATAATTCGTTCTCAATAGAAAACATTCAAATGGCCAGTAAATATATGAGCCAAATGGTCAATAGCCTTAGACCCCAGGAAACACGAATACAATTGTTTTGGGAATGCATCTCACTCCCCAGTCAGAATGGTTAGCATCAAGAAAACACAAAACATTGATGGCTGGAGAGATGTGGGGAGAAAGAAACCTGTCCTCGCCACTGGTGGGAGTGTAACCCTATACATTCTCTATGGGAAGGAGAACAAAAATTTCCACCCAAATGAAAACAGAACTGCCGTATAACCTGGCTATAGCAGTCTTGGGTATGCACCAAGACTGTTTGAGCATCCATGTTTATTGTTGTGCTGTTCACAAGTGCCAGGAAACAGAACCAGCTTAGATGTCTGCTAGCCAACGAATGAAAAAAGAAAATGTGGTACATTTCCACCACACAATGGAATTTTATTCCTTTTATTCTATCACAATAAAAAACATGAAAGCATGTCATTTGGAAGAAAGTAGATAAAACTGTTAAGTCATTGTTAGGTACAATAAGCCAGATTTGGAAAGATAAATTCAAGGTTTTCTTTCATATGAGAAACTTAGATTTAAATCTCTCTCCCCGCCCCCGTGTGTGTGTGTGTGTGTGTGTGTGTGTGTGATGAGATCTTAGGGAAAGGAAAGTGGATGGGAAGTGGGTAATGGCTTACATGCAATTTGAAAGCAGAAGGGACACTGTTGAGGGATGGAAATTTTGCTGCAGCTGGGCAGTGGTGGCACAGACCTTCAGTCCCAGCACTTGAGAGGCAGAGGCAGGTAGGGACTCTGAGTTCAAGGCCATCCTGGTCTACAAAATGAGTTCCAGGAAAAAAGAAAAGAAAACAATTGTGGTGGTTTGAATGAAAATGGCCCCCATAGGCCCACACGAAGTGGCACTATCAGGAGATATGGCCTTGTTGGAGGAAGTGTGTCACTGGGGGAGGGCTTTGAGGTTTCAGATGCTCAAGTCAGAGCCAATGTTACTCTCTCTTCCTGCTGCCTGCCAGTCCAGATATAGAACTCCTCTGCTGCCATGCTGCCCACCGTAATGGGAGCTGACATAATGGACAAACCCTAGTTAAATGTAGTCACAGAAATAAAGCCCTAACAAGACATAAGGAACAAGCAAAAACGTAGCATAGAGTTCGGGGAGTCCCATAGGTGAGTGCGGAGGAATGGCAACAAAGTCTGTATGTACATACATGCCACAACAAAATCCAGAACTTTCTTATGCTAGCTTTAGAAAATAGTTTAACAGGGAAATGAAAACAAAACAAGCAAAAATCACTAGAAAGACATATACATTTATAGAAATGGTTCGAGTTGAGAGGTATTTTTTTAATTGGATGTGGGTATGGGAATTTCCACACACTTTACTTCATACTGCTGTATTTTGAGTTAGTTTATGATGAGAGCTCCATTCATACATCGCTTATATGTTAAAAGCCAAGAATGTGGCGCATCATATACTGTACATATATAATACACAATCAAAGGAGTCTGAATTTTGGAATCAGGAAAACTTGGCTTCTGTATTCCTGGGTGTTTCTTGCTAAGTCCATTCATCTCCCAAGGTCTCTAAAACCTTCATCTGAAACACATTCATTATTAGAATGGGGAAAACCAAAGAATGAAGTTTGCAAATGTGCTTTGTACACAGTAAACTTGCAATAAAAATTATCTATGTTTCTTCTCTCAAGAAAGAGTGAAAAATAAAGTAAAGCAGAGGTAGGGCAGAGTCCTCTTCTTTGGGACTGTGAAAATAAAGAGCACTTTAGTTTTCCTTTCCTAAGTAGAAGATGAACCACAGCTAAGACTAAATAGAGGATAACTTGATCCAAACTATGCCTAAGGAAGATTATTTGGGCAACTCTGAAGAAGTAAACCAAACCCATGACATATAGCTTTGTCTCTCGTCCTTGTGATGCGCTGTTTGTTCCCAAGTATGCCTGTAACTGTAGAACTTGGTTTGATCCTCTTCTCATCAGCATCATAGCTGAGTTCAAATATGGGCTCTCTCTCTAATTGCTTCCCACCAGAATCGTCTATTGCTCCCTGAGATGTCTAAGCTCCCAAAGTGGATGTTGAAGTGCCACTAAATTATTGTTAGTAAGCTGCAGGAGTCAATTGCCTTGTTCAGCCAGAGCACAAAGTTGTGCCATCATAAATATTCTAAGAGAGATTTTAAAAAGTTAGGAGAGACTCTGTGTTCTTTCCTGGAAGGTAAAAGGCCACGTGACCAGTTGCAGAAGTAAGGATGGCAATCGCCACAGCACTTTAGTTCTATTTTGTTAAAAATGTTTGTATCCACATACACAAAATGGAGTTTGTATTTCTTTCCCTATTTCTTTACTACACACTGTAACATGACTCTAGATAACATCAGTAGGTAAGTGCTGTAAATCTACATAATTATATTTAAGTTATGGGATGCAAAAAGACTAAGAATCCCTCAATAAACTTTGACATCTATTTTGAGGGAAAGAATTGTGCATTTTCAGTTGTATATAAGATAGCTTTATCACACTGGATGAAACGACCTTGTTTTTATTTGAAAACCAAGCATGACATAAAAGGGTGTGGCTAGCTGTCATGGTGACTAAGAGTGAACTTATGATGGTTAATCTTGGTTGGTAACGTGACTGGATCTGGAATCAACTTAGACACATGATTCTTTGTGAATCTATGAGGGCTTTTCCAAGAAAAGTTAAGTGAATAGGGAAGTTCTGCTCTGATGTAGGCAGTACTTTGTCGTCACCGCCCAGATAGAAAGAGGTCTGAGCAAAAAGCAGCACTGTCTTGACTGATCGTCTTTCACTCTGTGCTGGTAAATGCATCTACTGTGCTGCTACTGCTACTGTTGCCATCTCTTGTACCAGGGTTTTTCTTTGGGGCCACCAACCCAGCTCCCAAATCACGACACAGAGACTTATTAGTTATGAATGCTTGGCTTTATCTTATGCTCTTATAGCTTAACCTGTTTCTCTTCATCTACTTCACCTCTTCATCAGGGCTTTTTACCTTTCTTTCTTTCTGTATATCTTATTTTCAGTGCTTCTCATATCTGGATAGTGGCTGCCTGGCTTCTGGCCCTGGGCATGTCCTTCTCTTTCTTCCTCATTTTCTTCTTATTCTTGTCTTCTTCTCTCATTCTCCCAAGCCTGGATTCCCCCTCTTATTTATCCTTTCTGCCTGCCAACCCAGCCTGTCCCTCTCCTCCCTGGTTATTGGCTGTTGAGCTTTTTATTAGACCAATGGGGTGCCTTAGGCAGGCAAAGTGAAACAAATGCAACACAAACAAATGTAACACCTATAACACCTAACCTAGTTGAATATTAATCCATAACAATGTTCCCTAACATCATCGTTACTCAGCTTTTTTGACTTCCCAGCATGTGCTAACCGCCATTAGCTCTCAGGAATCCTTTAATTCCTTATTTTGAGATTAGTATTGCTTAGGCTTATAGCATTGTGAATTGGACAGCTAGCTACTGGAATCTCGGACAATCTAGAGTGTAGATAGCTATTGTGGAACTACTCAGCCTATGGTGTGTAAACCCATCCAATAAATCCCACTATATATATATAAATTTGATCAGCTCTGCTCCTCTGAAGAACTCTAACTAGAGAGGGCACAAACTCTGATGCCTCGGGGGAGAAATAAGTCCCATATCTGATGAGATAGAGCTGGATATTTGAGGTAGTCTGTGAGCTGGATATCTGAGGTAGTCTGTGAGCTGGATATCTGAGGTAGTCTGTGAGCTGGATATTTGAGGTAGTCTGTGAGTTAGATGTGTTAAAGAAGATACAGATGGCCAAGAGAGAGAAACTATAAAATCTTCTGAATCCTCTTAAATACTCAATTTATTACTTTTTAAGGTATTTATATATGAAAACTACCAGAGGCCAGGGAGAGGACATCTGGAAGGATTAGGTTAATGGTATATGAAACTTATGAAGGTCTGAAAACAGTATTGGTTCTCCAGTATATGGTTTCCAAAGTGGAAACCATAATGTATGGGGCATCAGACAGAAAACCAGTAATGGTCTCATCTCAGTAGAGGTTCGTGATTACGCCTATCTACAAGCTTAGAGACAAAACCTAAAAGGATTAAACTTTTCAGATAAGATAGCTACTTTCCATAGTAAAGGTAATGACAAATTTTAGGAAGACCAATGTGTCCTCCAACTACAGTGAATCATCAAGGTCTGGCATCCAACCCATTGTAACAGGCCTCATAAAAAGCAGGCAACCCTCACTGGGGAAAGAAATGAATCAGTTCAAATGGTGAAAGTTGTCAGGATAAAAATGGAGTTATGTTTGTAAAGCTCTAATAAAAGAAATAAATTAGAGGTATCTGAGATTGTGCAAGAAGGAATATCATGTACATCTTCATGATAATAAAAACTGTCATTTAAAACTACCATAATTACAACCTTACACAGAAAATACTTTTGCAAGGCCAACTGTCCAGTAACTGCCTTTCCAGCCTTGGGCTCATGTCATGCCTGTTATTGATCCTTGAACAAATTTGCTATAATAATCATGTAGCCAAGGACTCTCTTTCAAAATAGCTTATGTAATCCTCCTCATTTTGCCCTAAAAGTTTCCCTTTGCCCTCTCCGTTCTGAATTTGCTCATTGTTTTCTAAAACCTGTTTATTCTATCTTTCAGTACTCCTCCATTATTCCACGGTAAATACCGTGTTTCCCTAAAGAGTCTGCCTGTAATGTAAGTAGATTGACTAGCATGGAGATGTCACAGGGGATGAAATCAGCAATCAACAACATGAAAATGCTTGCAGAATTGCCTGGATGAAGACAGGAAGGACTGGGCATGGTGAGAGACACACATGCTTTTAATCTTTATGTCCTAGCCCATGGGGATCGCTGTGAGTTTGAGGCCAGCCTGGCCTACATAGTGAGTTTCAGGTCAGCCAGTAAGAGACAAGAGAGAGAGAGAGAAGGAGACACAAAGACAAACAGAGAAGGGCAGACGGGGATGGGGGGAAGAAGAAGTAGAGTATTAGGAGTAATAACGGATGACAGTTTATAAATTCATTGAAATTTATAATTCATAGATCCAAGAACCTCAACAAAACACAGCCAAGAGGGCCAGTGAGATGGCTCACAGGCTAAAGGCATTTACAACAAAGACTAACAACCTGAGTTTAATTACCAAATCCCTCCCTGTGGGACAAGAGACAACTACTGCCTGTGGTCCTTACCTCCGCATGATCATTACTGCATGCCTGTGCCTCTTCCCCAACTGCATGCATAAGAATAAATACATGTAAACTGTCTGTTTGTCTGAAGACCTATCCGCTGATTGGATTCTTATTCATTGTCTCTTTAAAGAATCAAATGTCCTCTAAGCTGCCAGGCAGCCAAGAGTCAGGCTCTCAGCCATGTGCTCTTGCCAAGGATTCTTGGCGACGTTTGGGGTTTTCCCAAAAGAGTTGGATGCTAGATACTTATTCCTCAACCTGTGATAACTTTCTGAAACCACAGGTAGTTGATTGTGTAGCTCTCCCTTTGTGAGCAAAGAATGCTCCATCGTTAGCCCACATTTTTTTGCCTCAGTCTGTGGAAAGGGGAGAAATGGGTTTTTGTATTGACATGCCCTGCTTGGATTATCAGGCAAGCTACATTTACAAAAGGGACAATTATACAAGGTCTATTTCAGAGATGAAATCTTTTTTTTTTTTTATTAAAAGAATGTGCTAGGGGCAATGTCATTCACACGGAATTGGCTAAGTCCTTGATCATGAAATATTCTCAGAATGTTGGCAATCACTTCTGGGTAACCCCACTTACACAAGAGCTCCAAACGCTGCCAAACATATTGGTATGAAATGCTTAAATAGGGACAATAAGCAACGTGGGAGCTCGCTGTTTTTATCCGAACTATTTTACTGACTCAGAATATGGAGAGCTTGGATACTCTTTCCAGCTGCAGAAACACGTGGAGGAATGGCTAGTTTGACCCGTGCATATGGCACAACCCCAGTAGGGTTGTGGATGTGACGAATTTAACATATGTCTGTGTTGTTTAAATGTTTCACATTTACTTGTTCCAAGGCTCTGGCTTGAGAAATAATTGCAACAGTAACATGACATTTTGGAAGTGATAGTTCAAATCTCGTTCTCAAGTGAGCGCTGAGCCTGGTCTTTCCCAATCACACGTGCTTAGACTTACTGACAGCCGGTCTACAAGAAGACTAGCTCCGAGCACAGGTGCGCTACTTAGAAATGTGGCAGACATTATGAAACCTAACAGTTGTACAGGGATGATAATTCATAGTTTTCTTGAGAGGTGCAATGTGCCCATATTTACTGACATTTTATTCCAGAAGGTTCCACTATGAGCCTCCAAGACTCCGATACTTTCCTCTGTTTCTAACTTTGTTACCTTTTTTCTTTCTTTAGCAGATGTTGCCATTCTCAGCATGAATCTAAGACTGACCTCAGATGACTGTGTAAATAGAACTGATTTGTGGAAGGAAAATATGGCAAAACCCTGAAATTTGACGAGAACTCTTTATCAAAATTAGCTATAAACTGTATCTTTTTTGTCTCAGAATTTCTGGACATTGGAGAAAACTGGGAGTATGAAGACAGAATATTCAGTCAATTTAGCATGTCCTGGATTTACACATAACTGGTTCTGTGCAAAGATATTCTCAACTTCTGATCTCTTTCTGTGGGTCACCACAATATGCTGCGTAGACTAAGTCAATGTTGATGGAGTTCAGGAAAGTTAGTGGAAGCTTGCCACATTGTATTTTGAAGTGATCTTTAGCAGACAGTGCCTAAATTTATAGAGAATGTGTTGAAAACAAAAAAAGAGAGAATCTGGAGTTGATTACAAATCTGGGCAAATGCAAGTTACAGACAGATAGCACTAAGGTGTTTCTCTCTGGTCATTTGGAAATCGCGGATGGTAGCCCTAGTCTCCGGCTGGTACTCCTGGACAATAATCATCCTAGCAGTTCTGTGGACCAGAAGAGAGTTTCTTATAAAGGTAAATCAACCAGTTTTTTAAAAATCCACATCTGGAAACTAGTTAGAGGGGTTTAGGGGGCTATTCTTGCCACCTGTTTTAGTCAGGGTTCTCTAGAGTAACAGAATTTATAGAATGAATGAACACACACACACACACACATATTTAAAAGGGATTCGTTAGAATGACTTACAGGCTGTGGGCTGGTGAATCCGGCAATGATTGACTATGATAGAAGGTTCAAGAATGCAGCAGTTTTTCATTGAACGTCTCAGCTGGGCTTCAGTATACACCAGAACCCTGAAGAAGTAGGAGCTAAAGACAGGGAAAGAACAGACTTGCTAGCAAGGGTGAGAGCAAGCAGGCAAAGAGCCAGCTTCCTCCTTCCATGTCCTTACATAGGCTTCCAGCAAAAGGCATGGCCCAGAGTAGATCTGGATTAAAGATCTGAATTAAAGGTGTGTTTTTCCACATTAAAGGTCCAGATTAGAAGTGGATCTTTCAACTTCAAATTAAGTAAAAAAAAAAAAAAAATCCCTCACAGATGTGTCCCACTTTTGGGTTTTAGTTAATTCCAGATGTAGTCAAGTTAACAACCAAGAATAGCCATCACACCACCCTGTGTCCCAAGTCTGTGACAGCTGAGACAGATAGAATCCGAGGAACATGGGGTGAGCAAAGGCTAAGGTGGTGGAGAATGAAGCTCAATGACAGCATCCATGTCCACGTCAGGAAATCTCATCCTGATACCATTGGCAAGACCTGTTGAATTTTTCACCTGCCTCCCAGAATGGAGTTAGGATGGCAGCTCATCCCAGTTCTCGCCCAGCAGCTTCCCTGCCCTGGTTGGAAGTTCTATGTAGCTTCCATCAGGAAGGCAAGCGTACTCCAGGAGGAAGAATTAGTATAGCACTTTACTGGAACGGTGCTTACAGCTTTCAAACCTGCGCTCACATCCAACGTGGAATGGCTCTCATCTCTCTCGTCAAGACCTAAGTAAAGCCTTAGTCTGACATTAAATAATGACGGTTTGTTGAGTTTAAGCTGAACAGAGAAGCTTGTCATTTCACTCAGGGTCAAAACAATCCAACAGCATAGCTAAGGCTGTTGTCATCCCTCATCATTGTAAAGAGAAGAAAACTGAGTCTGGGAAGGACCAGCTGCCTTTCTGGAGTCCGGGCTGCTTGATGACGGCATTGAAACCAGAACACTGTTGTTTTGCCCTTTACAGGGGAGGAAGAAGATGGGTGTACATTCTAGAAAAGATACAAGAATTAGAAGCTACAATAGCTCCTGGGAAAATGAGAGTAAACGTGTATTCTAATTCCCAAAAGTTAACTATAAGATTCCCAAAGTCAGAAAACACGACATTTTCCTGTCCCTTGTGCCGCTCTAACTATAACGTGGATATTTAAAAGGCGTCTCTCTGCCTACTTCAACCCACCCAGAAGTAAAACTACATTAAAGTGGCTACAGTGTCAGAAGACCTAGGGCTATAACGAGGCCCCTACTCTGCCAATAAACTGTGTGAACGTAGATAACTTAAGCTTCCAAGATGGGTGAAAATAAGAATATGAACAGATTCTACATCACAGACGGTCCATGATTCTAACAATCTAGAAAGCAACAGTGAGATCCAAATATAATGTTCATAGGCATTTTGCGTCTCCATAAGTAGAGTCTTTAGAAGTGTGTTTAATGCTTGATTCTCAAGTTAGGTTTCCAGGTGGCTTATCAGACTTAACTAATTACCATTTCCATAAAAAGTCAGCAAAACGTTGTTACTTCTACCTAGGAAGAGGGTAGAGTTTTAAAAATTCGTAATAAATACCAAAATAATAATCAGTTTATAGCACTAGAAGTGAAATTTATTTTTTGCTCTAATGAAAACGACAATTTCCTCGAGTTATTAGCGTGTAATGTGTGTGGAACACATATAAAGAACAGATGAATCTCTTTGGCATGTCTGCAAAATGATATTTGGAAAGGCTGTAACATTCCCAGAATAATGATTTTTATTTTCATGCTTTTTGAGAAGATGATCTTAAGGTAGAAGGAAGAACAAGAGGGAGGCTAATCTAAAGATGCCATCTTCTAAAATGCATGACTCACATCTGCTTTCATTAAGGAAAGGTGTGGATGGAATACACAGCTGAAGAAATGTAAAGATTCCCTTTGGAATTATCACCTGAAGACGGTCGTAATCAGACACTAATGCCTATGTGGGTTGAAAAGAGATTGGAGACCTGGTGGGGAGAGACTTCTCCTTGCTTTTCTATTGTAGTTATATTACCAGAGAGAAGCAGTGTGTGCACTGGTTAGAATCATGGGGCACAAATATAGACTATTCATTATACACCTCTTAGTACCTGAGTGGCCTTCAGCAAAGTAGTTAATCTTTATTTCTAAAACAGAGTTATAATAGAAATTTAGAAAGTTGTAAAGATTAAATGAGCTAATATTCATGCATATCTCGGAGGAATGCCTATAAAGTGTTACTGAGTACCTCTGTGTGGCACACACACACTCACACACACACACACACACACACACACAAACCCCTCTGCCACCACCATTTGTGGACAACTGGATTCAAGGGAATTAATATATTCTGTGCCTTTCAATATTTTATAAAGAGGGGTTATCAAACATTTCTTAAATAGTGCCAACTTTCTACACACCTTAGTAGTTCCACTGATCTGTGAAATATTCTCAGTTTTGACTCTAGGTAAATAGAAAAGGGAAACGGAACCATTCATGGTAGAGCACACTACAGAAGAATGTGCTTCTTTATTTATTTTTTCCCAAAAGCCTCTGCCTTGTCCCTCCCCTATGCCCTCATGACTTGAATCAAACAACTATTATTGAAAACAAACTTTTAGATTTTTTTTGTATCTCACTGGAAATCATGAGGGGTGGTGATGACATGATTATAATGAATACCACATTGAAGATTTTGTTTCTTGAATTAATTTTTTTATTTGAATAAACATCATTTTTAGGTCTCAGTAACTATATACTCAGCATCCAATGATTTATTTCTCTACCCAAGCTTAGGAACCAAACTCCATTTGCAAAGTGCTCTGGTCTTGACTGAGCGAGGCCTACAGTTTTCTTTTGTGTGTACCAGGAAATAGCAGGCTCATGGATGGAAATGACCCATGTGAAGCTATAAACTCTAGATCACCGTGGAAATTTTTTTCAGATAACGACCTTAATTGTGCACTTGATGGTATAAAAAAATTACATCTTTTCCAACTCTGTATTTTTCTTTTCTTTGTGGCATTTTCTGTAGCTCTTGAAATCAAAGTCATCACATCACTTTTATCATGTTATACCTAAAGCCACAAAACCTGCTTATACTAGTCCATGCAGCCCTGAATCAATGGTATTAACAACACCATAGATGGTTGTATAAATTGAGATTAGAATTAGTTGAAGAAAAACCCCAAATAACAATGGATTAAATAAGATGCATGTCTCTTATTTCTTTATCACAAAAAATAAAAAGATTCTAAAGGTCTTATTAGTCAAGAACTAATACTGTGATTTCACTGAGTCCTAAGAAACACAGGATCCTCCCAAGTCTCTGTTTCAAGATCCTTAGCTGTAGCCTTTGTCCCTAAAATACCAAGAATCCAAATCACATTAGAGGACCAGGCAACCAAAGGAATGTACCAGGCTTTCTTTTGAACCACCAACCAGTTCCCATGGAATCTTATTAGTTATGAATGCTAGGCCTTATCTTATGCTTGTTTCACTAGCTCTTATAACTTAATTTAACCTGGTTTTTTTTTTTTTATTCACCTACATTTTGCCTCTGGACTTTTTACCTTTCTTTCATTCTGGATGTCTGACTTTTCCTGCTTCCTCGGTGTCTGACTGACTGGCTGGTGACTGCCTGACTCGTCCCAGGCATCTCCCTATTTTTCTCCCTCATTCTCTTCTTGTTCTCCCTCAAGCTTAGATTCCACTTCCTACTCATTCTCTCTGCCCACTAGCCCCACCTATCCCTCTACTATCTAGTTATTGGTCATTCTGCTTTTTATTAGACCAGCAGGCGCTTAGGCAGGCAAGGTGAAACAAATGTAACACATCTTTATATAAACAAATGTTGCATAAACAGTTTTAACAGGTCTTTATTCAGTTAAATGCAACATAAACAAATGCAGCATACCTTTACATAGTTAAAGTAATATTCCACAGCATAAACAAATGCAACACATCTCTACATAGTTAAAGCAATATTCCACAACAAAGGGGAATCCTCCTTTTAAGGCTTTTCACCCTGAAAATTCTAACAGTTACATTTTCATTTCATCTCATTGAAAGTTAACAACAGAGTTAAAACTGGCTGCAGGAAAAAACTAGGTTTTGAAAAGCAAAATAAAACAACCTTATTTAGATGATACCCAGCTAAAGATTTGGTCTCAGTGAGCTGAAACAGAGGTGGACTAGGAGTTTCTGCCTAGAATCTGTGGTAGGATCTAAGACTAAAGAATCTGTGGATGCAAACTTCAAGATGTCCTTGTTTTTTACCGCTGAGTAGTATTCTAATGAGTATATAATCCACACTTTCTTGATCCATTCTTCCATTGAGGGGCACCTAGGTTGTTTCCAGGTTCTGGCTATTACAAACAATGCTGCTATGAACATAGTTTGCATGCAAATGGATGGAAATAGAAAACGCTATCCTGAGTGAGGTAACCCAAACCCAGAAAGATGATTATGGTATGTACTCACTCATTAGTGGACCCTAGCTATAAAATAAAGGTCACCAAGCACTTAGCTCGCAAGCCCAGAGAAGCTGAATACCTAGGTGAACCCAAGGAAAGCATACACAGAACCTCCTGG
>PVIU01012661.1:0-59063 GCA_004026605.1 Ondatra zibethicus | reverse complement strand
GATTGGGGGAGTGGGAGGGTGGAGATGGAGGAAAGGTGGATGTTGGAGAAGGGAATAAGATATCTGTATTATTGGAGTCATTTTAGGACTGGCAAGATACTTGGCTCTAGAGGAGATCCCAGGGGTCCACAGGGATGTCCCCAGCTAGGTCCTTGGGCAGCAGAGGAGAGGGTCCCAGAACTATCATTGTCCCATAGTCACACTGATGAATATCTTGATCACATCCATAGAAATTTCGTCTGATGGATGGAGATAGAGACAGAGACCCACATTCACACCAGAGCAATGGATTGAGCTCCCAAGGTCCAGTCGAAGAGAAGAAGGTGGGAGAAGATGAGCAAAGAAGTAGGACAGCGAGGGGCTGGACCACCCACTGAGACAGTGTGCCTGATATAATGGGAGCTCACCAAATCCAGCTGGACCGGGACTGAGTTAGCATATGATGAAGCTGGACTCTCTAAATGTGGCTGCCAATGAGGGCAGAATGAGAAGACATCAACAATGACACTAAGACCTATCTCCTCTGCATGTATTATCTCTTTGGGAACCTAGTCGATTCGGATGCACACCTTCCTAGGACAGGATGGAGGGGGGAGGGCCTTGGACTTCCCACAGGGCAGGGCACCATGCCCTCTTTTAAGGAAGCAGTGGGAGGGGGGAGCAGGAGGGGACTGGGAGAAGGGGAGGAAATGTAAATTCTTTTTTTCTTAAGGGAAAAAATAAAAGAATATGGGGAAAAAAGAGTACAGAGAGTCGTAGATTAAAGGAATAAAGAAAAATAAGCACTGTGAAGGTGGAATATACACAGAGACTTTGAATTATGTGTATTATTGTGTTTTCTTTACATTTTTTGACTGCAAAGAGATATTTGATTTTGGGGGCTGCTAAACTAAACCAACATAAAGATGTCTTGACTTCAAAATTTGGGTCTAAGGATATGTTTCTTTTTAAAATATGTTCTGCTTTTGTTTCCACAGTAGATGAGAATGTGTGGATTCTTTTCAGGCTATTGTGGTTTGATGTATCAAGACCCCTTGAAAAGTATCTGTGTATACTTCACCCAACAAATGTCAGTAACCAGTTTGGAAAAATTTATACCCAAATTCTCCAAATGATTGTTTATCAATGTTTGTTTTCATTTAAAGGGGGTTTATTATTAATTATAAATGTTCACAGTCAAGTTCTTAAGAAAATAAGGGAGATATGATATAGAAATGAATACTTTGCATTAGTGTGGACTTTTGTCTATTGATACAAATTAAGATCAATTTGCTACACTGTGTATATGTATTTCTGCTCTTGTTTAAGGTATTGTGTTTATATAGCTCATTTAAAAATATAATGTATAATTAAGAAATACAGATTAATAGATAGTCATCTATAATTGTCAAACTGTAGTCATGTAAGTTAGGCTTTCTAGATGTACAGACATATATTTCAGTTAGATAGATAATCTTCAACAATTCAAAGACCTATAGAACATCACATTTAATAGGTTTTTAAGAATTTAGTCTTATCTCAATAGTGAGACATGGGTTCTCTGGCAGCACCAAATACTTAAAGAGGATGATGGGCATCAAAAAGGCTCCTTCTAGGTTTGCTAGCCATTTGAAAAAGAAACTGATCTTGTCTGGACTGTTTGATGGTATCTTGTATGAACTTGGCATGCAGACCCTCAGAAAAGTGACTGCTGAACTTGCCTAAAGAACATGAGACAGCCCTTCAGGGTTCCTACTTCATTAAAGAGTCTGCAAGACACTCTGCAGGATACAGAAGAAACTGTCTGACAAACTGCCAATATAGGCAAAACAGTCTTTAAAATTTCCTGCTTCATGGAAAAGTATACCAGATGCTATGGGCCTGTAGACTAAAGATTGATACCCCAATGTTACAGAAGACATTTAGGTGACTGTCCAGACAGAGAGGTATAACTGTCAATTCTGAAGTTTTGGAAGTTGTTTACAATGTACTTCCCTTTTACTCAGGTAATATTATATCCTTCTTGGGTCTTTGAAGAACTGAAGACAGATAGTTATAGTTTTCCTTGGTTATGTTAAGGATAAATTAGATATGAAACTTTAGATTCACAAAGATAGGACAGATGATTAAATATTGTAACTGTAATTCTTGCTTGATACCTGCTTTGTTATATCCAATTTTATTATGTTAATGCTAAAAATCTTCCTTTTTAATTAGACAGAAAAGGGGAGATGATGTGGGATGTCCTTCTGTATATGTGTTCGTTTTGTTGGTTGATGAATAAAGCTGTTTCATAGAATGGCTTAGCAGAGTAAAGCCAGCTGGGAAATCTGAACAGAGATATATATAGAGAGAGATTAGGCAGTCAAGTAGATGCCATGTAGCTATCTAAGGAGACAGATCCCAGACAGAAACTTACCAGTAGGCTACATTCTCATGATGATACACAGATTGATAGAAATGGGTTAATTTAAGATGTAACAGTTAGTTAATAATTAATCTGAGCTAATAGACCAAACAATGTTCTAATTAATATAGTTTCTGTGTGATTATTCAGGTCTCAGTGGCTGGGAAATGAAAAAGCAGTCTCCTTCTACAAGAAGTTGCAAGTTTGAGACCAGCTTGTGCTATATAGTGAGATTGGGGCTAGCTTGAGATATAACATTAGAACTTGTATCAAAACAAAAAAATATAGAATACCAACAAACCAGCTGAACCAGTGTAGAATCACCACATGGGTGTTTCAGTGACAAGGAGTAAATCCTGTAAACATTACTGATATACAGATCCCATTTTCCAGAACTTAGGTCTACAAGCATTTGTTTTTTGTGATACATAAGAAAAATAATCAATTTGATGGATACATAGAATTGTCTCAATCATTATACCCATATTTTTGATGTAATTAATGTTAATATAATTTACATGGTCCCAAAGTTATATGCCATGGATTAAAGTGCCCATTTCCCATTTTTCACTGAGTTTTAGCATCCTTGATCTCTTTCCAACATGTCTATTGTTTCTATTGAGATAATAGCGGTCATAATTCAGACATTTACTTTAACCTTTAAGGAAAATATGTTGTCATTACCTTTCTGACCTCCCCATCTCCTGCCAAAACTTTTTCAGTCAGATTTTGAAAGTATAGAGACTTTCTGCTTGCCCTCCCAACATTTGCATTAGCAGCAATCCCCCTAAGTAGTATGTGCATTGTAGATGATCAAACCACATCACAAACACAGAATCCTGTAATTTACCCAAATTATGTCATGTATTTACCAATTCAGTGTGGAATGCAAGGATGGCTTAGCATGCAATTCAATAAACACAATAAAATGCACAAGAAAAATCTAGGATAAATTATTATGTTTATCTCAACACATACAGAGAAAGCCTTTAATGAAGTTTAATATCAGTTCATGGAAAAAGTCCTGAAGAAGCTACAATTATAAGATCATACATCATCATTTTAAAGGCTGTGTACCATAAACCTATAGCCAACATTATACTCAATGGGGGAAAATTGGAAATATTTTCACTAAAATCAGAGATGAGAAGAGTGTCCATTCTCTCCACTTACGTTCAATAATGTATTTGAAGTTTTAGACCAATGACATATAACAAAATGGAAAAAGGGTCACAAATATGTAAACAAGAATTCAAATTTTCTTGATTTGCAGGTAATCTGATCCAATACTTGAAAGGCCTCAAAGAGTCTACTGCCAAACTCTTATGTCTTAAAATATTTAAAGTGAAGTGTCAAGATACAAAATTAATATCCAAAATATGGAAGTTTTCTGTATACCAGTTATAAATAGGTGATAAAAATTAGGTAGGCAATCTCATTCAGAAATTGCTTCAAAAAAAAATAAAGAACCATACATGGAAGTAAATCTGGCAAAAGAGGTGAACCATCTGCATAATGAAATATAGACACTAAAAAGGGAAACCAAATAATTCACTGGAAGAAAGGAAGACCTCCCTTGTTTACAAGTCAGCAGAGTATATACTATGAAAATGGCTGCCTTACCAAAAGCAATCTTACCAAAATTTAGTACAATTCTTATCACAATTCCAAAAGGACCTAGCGGTCATATAAGTCCATAGCCCAAAAAGAAAAGAATAAAGAAAACTATGTGTGTGTGTGTGTGTGTGTGTGTGTGTGTGTGTGTGTGTGTGTATAATCACACATATAATTTCAAATCACACTACAGCAATGAACTCATGCTTTCATGTAGTTTCATCATTCAGGAAGCCAAGATAGAATGTCTTGATTTTGAGGACAATGTAGGGAACATTTACCTACCTCTGAGAATGATCATAAAACTATAAGCAGAATCTTGATTGTACAGACACACACACACACACATACATACACACAGACACACACACAATGAAAGAAAGGGAAAGAGACTAGCAGGATGGGAAGAGCTGGCAATAGTATAAATATAACAATGTTTTATGTATATGAATGAAATTATTATAATTAAGTCCAGTATTTCATACTATATTGCTAAAAATCATCCTGAATAGATAGCTCACTGGGCAAAAGTGTTTGCTCTGAAAGTAAGAGAGCACGTATTTGAATTCCCAGCATCCATGTAAAAAGCTTGACATGGTGTCACATATCTGTAATCCTAGAGTTGCACAGTAGAGTCAGGTCGATTCTGAGAGTTTGCTGGGGTCAGGAGAGCTGAAACATCAGCTGTCATGTTCAGTAAGAGATTCTGTCTCAAGGCAATATGGTGGAGAGTGATCCAAGAGGACTGCACATGCTTTTCTGGCTTCCATATGCATACACTTGGGCTTGTTTGGATGTACTATACACATATATAACATGCATACACACATGCACACACCACACACACATATATACACAAATAGTAGAAAAAATTTAGTCTTTCAGCCTTTCTTCCAAAAAGTGGGTATGAATATCTTACTCCAGGCATTTAACTATTTCCAGAACTGTTGTGTCTTGTAAAGTAAGTAAGGTTTTTTTCTTTCCTGAAACATAAAGGCCTCTTAATTATCTGCTCTTGTCTATTTAGAATTGTCATACATAATATTTTTATTAATTATTTGAGAATATCATATGCATATATAATATATTTTGATTATATTCATCCCTCATTCCTCCCCTAACTTCTCCTCCTAAATTTATTTCTTTTAAAAATCTTTTTTGTCCTCTTTAGAAAATTTCCTTATGTTTATGGATGTTTTGTCTGCATTTGTGTCTGTGCATCACTTGCTAACTTGGTGCCCACAGAGGCACCCAGGAACTACAGATGGTTGCGAGGCACAATGTGGGTGCTGGGAATTGAAATGTGGTTGTCTGGAAGAGCGGCCAACACTCTTAACTGCTGAGCCATCTCTTCATCCCCAGTTTGTCATCTTCTTTTTTCCTTCTCCTTCTGTTTCTGTTCCTGTTTCTCCTTTTCTAATTCTTTTTACTTTCTTTTCCACAAACTATGTAATCAATTTGCATTTCTATGTGTTCGTGGTTGCATAGGCATCCACCAGGGCATAGTCAACCTACTCTGGGCTTCCCCTTAATGAAAAATGACTCTTCCTTCACCAGAAGGCATCAGCAGCCAATAGCTTCCTTGGTTAAGAGTGGGAGCTCATGAGATCCTCCTTTCTGAAAGTTGGAATGTCAAGTGGTTGAATTTTGTGCAGAAATTACACCTATTATAAAATCCTTTTATAAACTCCTGAGTGCAGTGTCCAGTGTTTTTTGGACATGGCAGAATTATCTTTTGTTTTTCTTCCTTTTCCATTCTTCTCTAGACAGTACCAACTTTTTTATTTTCAACTTTTTGAGAGAATTGTAGATACATATGCACTTGTAAGGCTTACTCTGGCCAGTTCTAATTCTTAAAGTCTATCATTCTTCTGACTCCCTGACATCCTTCCAGGGACTGTTCTAACTCCTGTCATAATTTAATCCATGTTTTAACTATTAAGGCTTTGTGTTACTATAGTTACCTGACTGTGGTGATAATTTGTTTATGATCTAATAAATAAAGATTGCCTGAGGATCAGAGTGCAAAGCTAGCCACACTACTCAGTGATACAAGCCTGGAAGTGGTGGCACACACCTTTAGTTTAGCAGCAACACTAGTTAGCCATAGAGGACAGGCAGTGGTGGTGAATACCTTTCATGTCAGTACTAGAGAGGAATATGAGGTGGCATGAGATAGAAACTCAATCTCTCTTTTTAGTATGAAGATTCAGTGGAGGTAAGAGCTCTCTAGTGGATTGGCTGCTTTGCTTTTCTGATCTGCTCAAATCCCAATATCTCTCTCTGTTTTCTTTTCTTTTTGGTTCCTGTTGTTGTTTTGTTTTTCAAGACAAGGTTTCTCTGTAGTTTTGGTGCCTTTCCTGGATCTAGCTCTTGTAGACCAGGCTGGCCTTGAAATCACAGAGATCCGCCTGCCTCTGCCTTCAGAGTTCTGGGATTAAAGGCATGTGCCACCACCACCTGGCTCTGTCTCTGGAATTTTATTATTCATGTTATATCTGACACCCAAATTTTGAGGTATGAATTCACAAAAAAGCCATTTGCCTGTAGCTTTACAGCCATCAGCATAGGCCAGACCTACAAGATGCTGGAGTCACCACCCTACAGGCTAGGTTTTCCTTTCTTCTCTCCTGGCAGGCTTTATCTGGATCCTCTTCTTGGGCTGCTTCCAAACTAGGTTGCTGCCTTGAAATCCACTCAGGCTTTGAAATTCTATGCAGCAGCAATAAGCCACATATCATCATCATCATTGGAGGCAGATTTGATGAAAAAATGAGAATTCTTAAGGGAGGAATTATATAGGATCAAAAGGACAGATAGGAATATTAAAGCCATATATTGCTAACATAGCAATAAATTTATGGGGATATGATTTTCAATGGAATACTCAGATTAACATTCCCTCAACCTTAGAAGCAAACCATGAATTAATATATGTTACTGGGAAACAATATTAGAAGGTATTATAAAGAACAGTCATTGATCGTTCAGGTTGTGCAAGAACAGGGCATAACAGCTGCTGATCTTCCAAAGACACTAACAGTCCTATCTTTAAAATGGTTGACAGACAAACATATATGGGCTGTGCTAAATAGCCTTTAACAACAGAGAAAATTTCAGGCTTTAAAACAGCTGGTATAAAAGCAACTAAATGCTCAGTACATTGAAGAATCAAGCAACCCTTGTAATTCTCCTGTATTTGCTGTTGAAAAGAAATTTGGATAATTGAGAATGTGAACAGATCTAAGTGATATTAATTAGGTGATTCTGTCAATGAGTTCTGTACCATTTGGCATTCCTTTGCCTTCTTTATAAAGAATAGCCTCTTATAGTTTCTGATTTAGAAGATTGTTTCTTCACTATACCTTTACAAGAAAAATACAGAAAAAATTTGCCTTCTTGGTGCCTACTTACAATATTCTCAGCCTGCTAAGAGGTATCAATAGAAGATTCTCCCACAGGGAATGTTAAATAGCCCACACTATGCAAATATTTCATATGGAAGCTGTAGAAAATGATATATAAACAATTTCCTGAATCTGTAGTTTACTATTACATGGATGACATATTACTATTTGATTCAAATGTAAATACTTTAGAAAGAATGTTTGAAAAAGTAAAGAAAATTTTGCCTTGTTGGGGATTACAAATATTTCCTGAAAAAATACAAAGAAGTGATTCCCTTAATTATTTAGGCTATAAAATAGATTGACAAAAAATTAGACCCTAAAAGGTACAAATTAGGAGAGATCAATTGATAACTGTTAATGACTTCCAAATATTGCTAAGAGACATCTCCAAACTACAGTCCCCTATTGGGATAAAACCTGATGAACTGATTAATTTAAACAAAACGTTAGATGGTGACAAGGTCTTAAATAGTCCCTGCAAATTATCAGCTGAAACTAACAGAGAATTGGCTTTATTGAAGACAAATTACAGAGTGTTAAGCTAGTCACAGTAATCAGTGATATGGGCCAGGCAGTGGAGGCACACATCTTTAATCCCGCAGAATGAGACAGGAACGTGTTCTCCTTTCAGTCTAAAGATTTTGAAGAGGTAAGAGCTGTGTAGAAGCTTGGCTGCTTTGTTTTTCTGACCTTCTGCTTGAATCCCAATATATATCTCTGGGATTTTATTTATCACACCACACCAGACTCACTATCTGTGTATATACACCCTCACCTGTAGCATGGACTTGATGGAGGTCTACCTTGTCATTGGCAGAAACTGCTTCTCTTCTCCATCTTCCAGCTATATTATGGACTTTGTCACAGAAATTACTCAGCAAAAGATAGTGAGTTTCTGCTTTGCAGGATTCAAAACAGCTAAGTACTTAGGCTCTGGGTTTTGTCTAATCGTGCAGTCATTTGAGTAAGGTGTTAAATCAGCAAGTCTCATCTACTCATATTCTGCTCCTATAAGTACTGAATCAATACTTGGCCTGGAAATGAAGCATGAAGAATTTGGACAAAGTTCTCTGATAAGAATATCATTGAATGTCTGTATTGGGCCACACTACACAGGCTTTGCTAATAATGATACCTGTAGTGGGGGTTTGGGGACAAACTCTAGCAACCTGACATCTGCAAGCGCTAGAACTGTTTGATTAGATAGGAAAAGTAGATGCTGTTGATTCCCATTAAAAACCCTGAGCACCAGGTGAACCTGCTGAGGTGAACATATTTGGATGACAATACTGCACACATGACAGTATACATTATGGCTGGGAGATGTGACCACCATCTGTGCTACTTCACACCCTTGTGAAGGCAACTGGAAGACCATACTTGTTTTCTCCTGAATTTTTCCTGAGTCATCGTTTTGAAGTAATCAGGAACTCCTGTATTCTAAGCAAATACTTTATTACTGAGCTACATCCCATACATTTTTTTACTTTTAACTTTAAGACAGGGTCTTCATAAGTTGCCTAGACTAGCCTTCAATTTTAAATTCTCCAGTCTTAGCCTTCCATAGAGCTGACACTGCAAGCTTGTACCACCAGGCAAAACAAAAAACAACAAAAAAAAAAAAAAAAAAAAAAACTGTATCTCTGAAGAAAATACTTAACTGAGTTTGGAACTTTTCATCACATGATGACTTGAATGTGGTCTCAGGAAGAAGCAATATGTAACCCAAATAAGTCTGAATTTGTAACCCAAGTGAATCACAGTAACCAGAGAAGGACTTTATTTTTCTCATTTGACATGTAGAGATAATAATAACAATGGTATCTATCTCATTGGGATCTGATAAGGACTCAGTGGCACATATATATACCATGCTTACCTATTGTTCTCTTTTTTAAATTTTTGCTGCATTTTAAGCCATGGTTATCCATATCAGTAACTATAACTCTGCTGCTATCAACAGCGGTTACGCTGTAAGAGCGGCAGCCTGAGGGAAGTTTTTTCACTCCGGCACCAATTCTTTCAAAACTAAGAAGGGAACATATCTAAATCTCTGTCCCTCTAAAGAACTCAATATTCATAGGTTGAGGTAGAACTCTGCTTCCCAGAGGGGCTGAAGAGCAAGCAGTTTACCTGCTCTCCTTCTCCCCTGTCTCCCTAAGCCCTTGTGCTTTTGCTCCCCCTCCTTAAAAGCCCTTCTCTACCTGGCTCTTCCCTACCACTTCCTCTCAACTAGTTGGTGACTCATGATCCTGACTGTAGGTGAATTTTATTTACTCAAACACATTTCTGCGTCATTTAACAAACGTTCCAGAGGATAAACTAAGTTAAGACACCTTAAAATAATATTCTACAACTGCCACTATTGTGAGGGGAGTTGTTTCCCTGATCTTTTTCTCAGCCCATTTGCACCAGGTTCTGTTCATGTATGTTACGGATGTTAGTTTGATGATTCTGTGGGACTCTGAACAGATGAATCGGGTTTATCTCTGACTCTTTTGCCTTCTATTGGGATTCTTTTCCTCCAATTGGGTTGCCTTGTCCAGCCACAGTATGTGGGTTTTTGGCTTTTGTCTTGTCTTATTGTATCTTGTTTTGTCCTCTTTGACAGTCATCTTTTGGAGGCCTGCTCTTTTCTGAAGAGAAAATGGAAGGGGAGGGGATCTGGGAAAGAGGAGAGGTGGGAGATAACTGGAAGGAGTGGAGGGAGCAGAAAATATTGTCAGGATGTATTGTATGAGAGATGAACCCATTTCAATTAAAAGATAAAAAAGAGTAAAAATATATTGCATACATATCATTAGACCAATTACCAATGTTAAAAAATATTGGTGTTACCATTGTTATTACTAGGCCATGAACATTTCCTTGTTATCACACCATGTTATCATTTTGCAAATAGGATTTAATAGTCTGTACATCATAGCTGGTTTTTCTAGCTGTTTTTATAATTTCAAATGATTTAGTACTAGATATATACATTGTGGTTTCTACATATAGAAACATATAGAACAATTAACTTTCTTTTTTGTTTTTTTTTTTTCTGAGACAGATTTTCTCTGTGTATCTTTGACTGTCCTGGAACTCACTCTGTAGACCAGATTGGTTTTGAACTCAGAGAGATCTGTCTGCCTCTGCCTCGCGAGTGCTGTGATTAAAGGCATGCACCACCACACCAGGCCAATTAACTTTCTTTAAAAGAAATTCTAGACATAAAATTTCTATGCTAAAAGAATTAAATATTTAAAATATTTTTATTATATTGATAGATTGATTTCCAAAATATTTCACTATTAATAGCAGAGTAATATTTTACCCATTTTTCTAGCCCCATGAAGGAAAAGGAAAGAACAGTCATTTGCTTGGATCACATATCTCAGAGCAATAAATAATCCTAATGTGACCATTGATTTCCTGAGAATAAATTGGATAAATAATGTTTGCTCCATCTGGTTCTGAAAATGAAAGTTCCATGCTTGCACAGGGAGTAATTAAGTATGCTGTCTATCCTCACATCTATGTTTAAGGAGAGAGTTCACCATATAAATGCATTATGATATAGAAAAAAATAACTTCTATTGGCAACTCTGAATCTATTAGAGAGGATTAAGGAGAAAGGAAAACAGTTTTACTGTTGGTTCCTAAGAAAGAATTAATCCATCAGGCAACATTATGTTAATCATACTTGCTCCTAATGTAGTAGTCTTTTGATTAACATTTGCACATATCTGAAGCAGGGGATGGATGCATTTCTAGAAATGAATTTTAATTTTGGCTTCTCCACAGGAACCACTGACAGCACTGTGTGTCCCCTTTCTTATATATCTCTGTAATAAAATGGAGGTTGCAGGTCAAAGTGAAGTTACAGTAGCACAGCAAACTTTTATCCTTTTCTATTCTTATCAGAACTTTCCCAGTATTTCTGCTGTTGCTGTCAAGCAGGAAGTCAGCATGGCCAGCTTATGAACTTTAACCAGAGGAGGAAATTGGATTGTCCTGGGGTCACCACCAGATGCCCTAGCTATGTAAAAGGATGAAGACTTTCAGGCTTGTATTCCCCTTAATAGGAAAAGATATCTGCAAGTTACACATGGAGGAGTTCCCAGCGTGTGTCTTCTTGGGGGTTCTGGAAAGAAGCTATGACCACCATACAAACAGACAAAGAAACTAGTGAGCTCTTCAGTGTAATACACTGAAGTTATGATACAGTTTCCTTTAACCATTCAGTTCCCCGGAGATCAGAAATTTCTTGATGCCCATGTTGTCCTTTTTTACCCAAGACATACAAACCCTGTCCTAGTTAGTTTTCCTTGTAAACTTGACACAACCAAAGATCACTGGGTAAAGAAAGTGTCAATTGCAGAAGCATCCAGATTACATTAACCTATAGTCATGCCTGTGAGGCACTGTCTTGATTGTTAATTGATGAAGATGGTCTAGCTCACTGTGAGTGTTCTATGCTATGGAAAATGACTCTAGGAAGTATAAGAAAGCTGGGTGGTCACAAGCCAGAGGGAGTGAGCCAGTAAACACTTTCCTCCATGGTTCATGCTCTAGATTAGTTTCTTCCATGATTTCCCTTGGATTACTACCTGAAAGTGTAAGTTGAGAAAAATAATTTCCATTTCCAACTTGTCTTTGATTATAGAGTTTATCACAGCAGCAGAAAGAAAACCATGAGAAGCCTTAAACAACTGGAGTGGGGAAGTTCAATTCGTGAAGTTCTTGCCATGTAAACATAAGGACCTGATTTCAATCCTCAGCAAACATGTAAAAAGTCAAGTGTGGCAGCATGTATTTATAATCAGAGCTTTGAGGAGATGAAGACAGGAAGAGCCAAGGGGCTCACTGGCCTATCAGGCTATATGAACTATAGATAGATACTCTGTCTCAGAACATGTGGGACAACAAGAGCTGGAGTTGATTCCTGCCAGCCAAATATGTATACATGCAATTACTCAAATTCTGCTAAACTGTGTGACTAATTTTCTGTTGTTCCTCTGGAAAGTTGCATATGTTCATCATACCCAGGCTGTGTCACAGGATTTCTATGCGTGGACTCTCCCACATCACTCAACAATCAAACAATTCTCATAGACATGGGCACAGACCAGCCTGATTTCAGCAGTCTCCCAATTGAGAATCCTTCTTCCCAAGAGACTCTCGGTTATGTAAATTTGACAATAGAAAGGGAAAAACACATATCTGAACATACACTATCTACCAAAGACATAAAATTTTTCTGACTTACTTATATATTTCTAACAGAAAACGTTTAGTGAAAAGGTGCACATGAATAAATGCTTGAACAAACAAAGGCTACCATACAAATGTGTATCATTATAGGAGAATAAAATTCTGGTTTGGGAACATTGGAAAATATATTTGTTGGATACCTACCCAGTCTCAGTCATTGCTCAAATAAGTTGTGTGACTGGGACACATAACTTACATTTTCAGTTATGGAAATTCTTACTTTCCATAACCATAGAGATAGTAGCTTCTAACATAAGGGTTTAATGAACAATCAACGAGTGAAATCTGACTCAGTGTATGATTTACATAATAATTTTTATGTTCCTACTTTTTTTTTGCTTTATCTATTAATAAGCAGAAAGCATTCAAACAGAACTGTTCTTGTCATACTAAATACTGTGGGACTCCCCTTCCTTTAAATGGAACACATCTTGAGCAAGAAGAGCTTTTTACAGACAGAGGTTCATATATATATATGATTTTGTCTAATACCTGACTGCATGATGATGCGTCCTTGCATTTCTCTGATATTTTTTATCCATCAACCTTGTGAAGTGGAATAAATTTAAACCTATTTTTTTAATGTGAAATCAAAGGCTCAGAGAAGTCTTCAGTTTCTCACATCTGTGCATAGGAGCCAGAGTGAATATTCTTTCTACATCCCCCTCTTGACTCCAGAAGAGCTTTGCATCTCTGCAACCTCTATCATCCATAGCACTCACTGCTCTCCAAGTGCACATTCCAAGATGGGCTTCTCTCATCAGTTGTCTTCTACCTGTTTTTTTTCCCAGTGGGCTCAGTTTCCAGTAAGTACTCTCATCTTCCAGCTCCTGGTCTCTGGCTCCTGCAAGCAATGTCTGGTAAATATGTCATCAAGGCAGTGTGTCATAAATCTATCAACTCTACCCAGCTCTGCCCTGGCACTACTATAACCTAGTGGCACAACCCAGGTAGGCTTGGATGAGTCTTAATGGGAAAACAAATGGGCTTGCTCTCAATGAGCTGGAACCTTCTGCCTGAGTGGAATGTTACAGTGGATTTGTTTGCTTCTTGCAGCTGGCTAAGCAGTTCCTGTGACTGTGACAACAGTTTCCATGGATTTGTTTTTATTCCTCACTAGGCTAACACGGAGCTGTTGTGTTTCACAATTTACATGCTGCAAGGGCTTTGTGATGATCTTGACACAGGGTTTCATGAGGCTGAGCCAAGGATATCAGAAATACCTGTGCGCAGGAAGAGAAAACAGTCAGAATGGGCAGTCTAACAATCCATGCAGACCAATAGCTCTTCTATAACAACAATGGACTGAATGAACTATGCCTTGAGGAATCAAGGAACTGGGATTTTTTTTTCTCCTTTAGATATACCTAGGTAACTATAGATAATTCTCTTAAACATCAAACTTGTCCAACTTTAAGAATTACTTAAGACAAAGAGAATACAGATTCTTCAGTTCAATTCAGATCATTGAGGCAGAATAACTATGGAAAAACCTGGGATCTTATATTTTTAACCAATGTTTCAGATGGTCTTTGCAGTCTGATATATTTGAAAATCTTGGCTTCCCTTATTTCCATCCTGCCCTGGGATCTCATGGTTCATATCTGGCCCATATCTTAACCTGATTCTGATAAGCAGGACAGTTTCTCAACATTGAAAATTCTTAAACTGAATTAAAGGCTTACAGAATCTGAATCCTTAAGAACATGACTTAGGAAACTGTATATGTGACAAGTTCACCAAGGGATTTCTACAGACCTCAAGATTTGAAAACCAGGAACAGATTTGCTCCCTCTACCTTGTGTCTGAAGATAAACTTCATATGGTGGTTGCAAGCTGTGTGAGAGATGAAGTATTTAGCACACTTTCCACCATGTGTGTGGGGGAGTGCCTGAGAAAAGTGAGTTAAAACACTACAAAGACTTTAGTGCTCTCCTGAGCAGAATTTGTGTCTTTGTTTCTGATTTCTACACCGTGCTAGGAAGGTACACACCAACTAGTCAATATGGTATTACTGATCAAAGCTGCTTTTCCACTTCAGATATTTCTGCTTTCTATTCTTCTTGCTTATGTCTATTTTGGGAAGACATTTTAGTGGAGTGAGAGCTGCATATTGACCAGAACTATTCACATCATCATAAAATGTTACCTTTGGACTTGCTGAGGCAATGTATTTTGAGATGGACAAAATGATTATTAGTTTCACTTCATATATGAAAAAGCAAAGCCAGAGAGGAAAGGCTACCCTGTCCAAAGTTATTCAGTTGGAGATAAAAGGAAAGAAAAAGAAGAAAGAAAGAAAGAGGGGGAGAGAGAAAGGGAAGGGAAAGAAAGGGAAGAGGAGAGGAGAGGACAGGACAGGACAGGAGAAGAAAAGAAAACACCAGGACTGCAAACCAGTTGATTTATCTAGTTTAATCTGTGTCATCACACTGTTTGTCACAAGTGTGATCATAGGACCATTGTCATCATCAAGTCTTTCCAAGCCTTTCTTTTCTCATGATGTCACTCATTCTATACACAGGCTTGGTGATGGCCTAGTGCTGTGTATCAGTTTGGTGGTGGAAGATGACTAAGTGGTCATATGTACTAGGTTTTGAGGGCCAGTGGTTTTCTCTAAAATACCATCTGTAAGAAGCCACTTCTGAAGGCTAGAAAGTCGGGTGTAAAATGCTGATGCCAGGGAAGTCAAGGATGTGCACAGAACAAGTATAGCTAGTCCACTTGGATTTGATAATACCAGCATATAAATATATGCTGGGCATATATTTAAAATTTGTGTAAAATCTTTATGAATTTTCTCTATTGATGTTTAGATGTCTACTGAACATCTAATCTCCTCAAGTTGTCATATAATGTACCATAGATATGTTAGCTTAAACAGCAGGTATTTATTTTTAAGTTTAGGTACTAAGTAAGCTGAGAAAAAGCTGTGAGTGGTTTGATGTTTGTTGAGAGCCATTTTCTTGGTTTGCAGGTGGCTTTAGAGATCAAAGAGCTTTCTCTTTTCTAATCTTGTCAAGGAACTAATCTCCCCAGTCATAGTGGCACATGCCTTTAATTCCAATATTTAGGAGGTAGTGGCAGGTGAATCTCTGAGTTTGAGGCCAGCCTGGTCTACATAGGAAGTTCCAGGTCAGCCAGAGCTACATAGTGAGACCCTATCTCAAACAAACAAACAAACAAACAAGCAAAAACCAAGAAACAAACACAGAAGTGGGAAAACCAATCACATATGAAAATGAAAACCCTTTCTTCAAGAATTAACTTCAACCTCATTATCATCTGAAGACTCCATCTTACATCCCACTAAGGTCCTGGGCTTGACACATGAGTTCACTTGATTTATAGTGTTGGATGAACAATAGGAAATGTTGCCATGCTCACAATTCAGGTGGAATGCAGTTTTACTTAGAATTAAAAGAGATTTAAACAAACATACAAAGCTGAAAGCACCTGCTTTGTGTTTCAATAAGAATGAGGATATATAAGTCCAAAACATTATTTTAAAAACTGAATGGGGAAAATGGCCCATGATTTACGGGAAGTGAGCACAACAGGCAGGCAGGATTGCAAAAGGAGCTGAGTTGGGCTGGAGAGGAAATTCAGTATTTAAGAGCCTTTGCTGCTTTGGCAAAGGACCTGGGTTCAATTCCTAGCACCCTTATGGTGGAGCTCACAAACCCTGAAACTCCATTTGCAAGGGATACAGACACTTTTCAGGTATCTGAGGGCACCATGTGTGCACATGGTGCCTATAATACATAAAGGCAAAATATACATAGGGGTATAGCCTGGTGATCATAGAGACCAGAAGAGGTCACTGGGTCTCCTGGAACCAGAGTCAATGAATGGTATTGGTTATTAAAACATAGTCCTCTGTAAGAAATGTAAGGACTTTTAACTGTTAAGCCATCTCTCCAGCCCAATAAATGAATCTAAGAAAGAAAGAAAAGGAAGAAAGGGGGAAAGAAAGGAAGAGAGGGAAGGTAGGTGGGAGGGAGAAGGAAAGGAAGGAAAAAGAAAGACAAGGATCTGTCAGCAAAAGAAAGCTAGGTATTTAAAACTGAGTAACACCCTTCACAATAGCCACAAATACCATAAAATATCTCAGAGTAACTCTAACAAAACAAGTGGAAGACTTGTATGGCAAGAACTTTAAATCTTTGAAGAAAGAAATTGAAGAAGACACCAGAAAGTGGAACGATCTCCCATGCTCTTGGGTAGGCAGAATTAACATAGTAAAAATGGCAACCTTACCTAAAGCAATCTACCGATTCAATGCAATTCTCATCAAACCCTGCAAAATTCTTCACAGACCTTGAAAGAATGGTACTCAACTTCATATAGAAAAGCAAAAAACCCAGGATAGCCAAAACAATCCTGTACAATAACAGAACTTCTGGAGGCATCACAATCTCTGACTTCAAACTCTACTACAGAGCTACAGTACTGAAAACAGCCTGATATTGGCATAAGAACAGACAGGAGGACCAATGGAACTGAATTGAAGACGCAGATATTAATTCACACACTTTCAAACACCTGACTTTTGACAAAGAAGCAAAAATGTCAAATGGATGAAAGAAAGCATATTTAACACATGGTGCTGGCATAACTGGATATCAACATGTAGAAGAATGAAAATAGATCCATATCTATCACCATGCACAAAACTCAAGTCCAAATGGATCAAAGACCTCAACATAAAGCCAGCCATACTGAAACTTACAGAAGAGAAAATGGGAAGTACACTTGAATGCATTGGCACAGGAGACCACTTCCTAAATATAACCTTAGCCGCACAGACACTGAGAGAAACCATTAATAAATGGGACCTCCTGAAACTGAAAAGCTTCTGTAAAGCAACAGACATGGTCAACAAGACAAAATGACAGCCCTACAGAATGGGAAAAGATCTTCACTAACAGAGGTCTAATCTCCAAAATATACAAAGATCTCAAAAAAAATTGGTCATCAAAAGAACAAATAATCCAATTTTAAAAAGAATCGAGTACAGACCTAAACAGAGAACTCTCAAACAGAGGAATCTAAAATGGCTGAAAGACACTTAAGGAAATGTTCAACATCATTAGTCATCAGAGAAATGCAAATCAAAACAATTCTGAGATTCCACCTTACACCTGTAAGAATGGCCAAGATCAGAAACACTGATGACAACTTATGCTGGAGAGGTTGTGTGTGGGGTAAAGGTAACACTCCTGCATTGCTGGTGGGAGTGCAAGCTGATACAGCTCCTTTGAATATCAGTGTAGCAATCTCTCAGAAAATTAGAAAACAACCTTTCTCAAGACCCAGCAATATATATTTTGAGTATATATCCAAAGGATGCTCAACCATGCTACAAGGACGTGTGCTCAACTATGTTCAAAGCAGCATTCTTTGTCATAGCCAGAACCTGGAAACAACCTAAATGCCCCTCAGCCAAAGAATGGATAAGGAAAATGTGGTACAATTACACAATAGAGTACTACACTGCAGAAAAAAATAATGACATCTTGGAATTTGCCAGCAAATGGATGGAGCTAGAAAACATCATTTTGTGTGAGCTAATCCAGTACCAGAAAGACAATAATCACATGTACTCACTCATAAATCGGTTTTAAACATAAAACAAAGAAAAACAGCCTACAAATCACCGTCCCAGAGAACCTAGATGACAATGAGGACCCTAAGAGAGACATACATGGATCTAATCTATATGAGAAGTAGAAAAAGACAAGATCTCCTGAGTAAATTGGGAGCATGGGGACCTTGGGGAGGATTGAAGGGGGGAGAGTATAGGCAGGGAGGGGAGCAGAGAAAAATGTAGAGCTCAATAAAAATCAATCAATCAGTAAATAAACTGAGTGGTAAAATTTCAAATGGTAATGGAAACAGCAAGAAGGAAAATAACATAAACATTGCTGGCTACAGGAAAAGAGGGGGATGAGAATCTGTAATAAGAAGGAGACATCTAGGAGTGGGCATGTACAAAGAGTGAAGGCAAGACAAGAACATAGGAAAAACAACAGAATTTCCCCCAAATCACAATTTCTGCATTTATTGATCAGGAATACTTTTTTCAGGCATTCAAAATACATCACATTAACTCCATGGTTAACAACCTCAAATGGCAGGTTGCAAGGTTGCAAAGGCTTTTGATTTTAGGATCCTAGGAGGCAAATAAATGCCCAGTGTGGAAGGTAAAATTAAACTAGACTCTATACTTAGAAATGTCCATGTAAGATTTTTCCACAAAGAATGTTTTTAGATTTTTGGGTGTGTGTGTGTATGTGTGTGTTGCTTGCTTTTTGTTTTGTCTTGATTCCTTAAATATATTTCCAAAGTTTTCTACATTATCTCTCCCAGAGATTAGCCACATTGCTTGAAGCTCATACATTTGAGTACTTGGTCCTCAGTTGGTGGAACAGTTTGAGAAGTATTAGGAGTAGTAGACTTGTTGAAGGAAGTGTGCCACTGGGAGTATGCTTTGAGGTTTCAGAAGACTCACACCATTTTCAATGTCTCAGCCTTGTTTTGTGTTTAAAGATGTAAGCTCTCAGCTACTGCTCCAGCACTATGCCTGCCTTCCTGTTGCCATGTTCCCCACCATGATAGGTATTAACTCTAAACCTTTAAAACTTTAAGTTTTCAATATACTCTTTCTTCTATAAGTTACATTGGTCATGATGTTTCTTCCCAGTAATAGAAAAGTAACCAACACACATAGTCATCCTCAGTACTTGTTTTTGCTGAATTTAAGTAAATTGTTGACAACATATGCTGCAGAGTGAATATTTCTACTTTCCAAAAAAAGTTTAAAATAATTTGTCGAGCTCCTCGAGTTTGGTTGTGGATCTGCATATGTTTTCATCAACTGCTGGATGAAGCTTCTCTGATGACAATTGTGCTAGGCACCAATATATGAGTATAGCAAAATATAAGTAGATATCATTACATTGACTTTTTCTCTTCTTTTCTTTTCTTTTTCTTTATTTTTTTCCCAAACATGTTTGATTCTCCTGGGTATCTGGACTATCTAGCTTCTTGGTCCTGGTATTCCAGGCAGTGTCAGGGATGGGCTCCTTCTCACAGCATGGGTCTTAGCTGGACCAGTCATTGCTTGGCCACTTCCACCATTTCTGTGGTACCTTTACTCCAGCATACTGTGTAGGCAGCACAAATTGTAGTTCAAAGGTTATGTGGCTGGGTTAGGTCACAGTCCCTTCCCTGGAACTCTTGCCTGGTTACAGGAGATGGCCAGTTAAGGCTACACATCTTCTACTGCTAGGAGATATAGCTAGGGACACTGTTGTAGACTCTTGGGAGTTTCCACTGCAATAGCTTTCTACTTCACCCCCAAATGCCCCTTTTCCAGGTGCCTCTTCCAGTACTCTCCTGCTCCTCTGCCACCCTGACCCCACCTGATCCCACCTCTTCCAATTCCCTTCTGCCCCCAGGCCACCAATAAATCTATTCTAAAATGCAAGCATTTTTGAGTAAAGGAATTCCTTAAAAATAATCAAAATTACAGAAATCAATATAGAGATGATTGGCAATTTGAAGTATTTATTGATTAATTTTAAAAGGAAATGACCATAACACAGTATATGATATTTACACATACATAAAATACTACAATTACTAAATTACCAAAATAACTTGTAAATTCAAAATCACAATTTAAAATAATGGTTAACTTATATTCATTCCCAAGTGTACACTATGTTAACAAAGATTATGTTAGATTCACAGAAATAATTTCACCTAGATTTTGAAAAAAATAGAAATTAAAGATCATTATTAAGCTAAGTGGATCAAATAGTATGAATAATAAAAAATTAAAAATTGCACAGAATAATTGCAAATTTAAAATGAAATTTCAGGAACTGGAAATATGGTTCATCTGTTAAGAGCACTTTGTGCTCTTGCAGAGGACCAGGGTTTCAATCCTAGAACCCCCTGACAGATCACAAATATCTGTAACTTCAGTTGTTACAAAATCTGCTGCTCTATTCTGGCCTCCTCGGGTGCTGCATGAACATGGTGCACTTATATTCTTGCAGGTAAAACACTCATAACCATTAAAAAGTAAGTCACAAAACTAAAATGAACTTTCAAACAAAATCAAGGCAAAAGAATAAATTTTATAACAGCCGGAACAATCTACTTTGATCATTCTAACTGTGACTGTTATTTCCTTGTGGAAAGGCAAAATAGTCATGTGGGATTTTTATGTTCCCTATATTTCACTATGGTTTTCATATTTTTAGCAGTAAGCACACATTTTGTTAATAACTAGGCAAACATTAAAATATCTGCTTAAAATACTTGGAACAATATGAATAAAATAATTAACACTAAAAATTTCTACACCATGACATACTTTATATTCATACTAAAACAATTTCCCTCACATAACACTATTTCACTTAAAGCCATGAGAAAACCCACACTTCCTCATTACCTCTGAGGAATTCACTACTTCTTCGCATGACATTTTTTCTGTGCACTTATGTTGCTGTTTTATAGACTAAGGATTACAATTAATGACTACTGAAAATGCCAAGTGTTCAGAATTCATGAGGAAAATGTAAAGCATCTAATCATTAAAAAAATCCTCTAATATATACAGTTATGTTAACAACTTGGGAAAGGCATATATTTGAGAATATAAGTGGAATTCAAAGCGATTTTTTGTATGGAATAATTAATTGAATACTTTCTTTAAAGCTTTAGATTCAACTTCAGACTGTATTGGGAGGGCAATATTTGAAAGGAGAGGTCATCACCAAAGAATAACACTGTGCTGTCATTAAAACTCTTAAGATCAGCAGAAGTAATGTGAATGAACCTTAATTGCTGTTCTCAAGAGACAGCAATTACTGGCTGTTAAAACAGAATATTTTTAATTTTTTATAATATTTTTATTCTTTGAGAATTTCACAACATAGTTGGAAATTCTTCATCCCCTCTCTCTCATTTTATGTGAGATCAGAGCTAGGAAATGAGGCAGTGAAAACCTTGTCTAGTCACCAAATTCTCTAGCTTTTCAGGAGCAACATGAAAGGTGCTTGAAAGACAATGTAAAAACTAGAATAGCTGGAGTAAGTGAGGGGAGCAAAGGCATATGCATGTGGGACGCCCATTGTAGCACACTGGGTGGTGCCATAGGAGTACTTGACATTAACCTACATGATGAGGTGAGGCACCTTACTCTAGGAGGAGTCCTGGTGCCTGATCACATGTTTCTGCAGTTGTAGACAATGTAAGCATTCTATATGATGCAACAGGAAACTCTTCTAAGGTTTTCCGCACAGGAGCAACCTGGAACAGAAAGAATTAGTGAGAAGCTCAAGTTGAATGTTTTTCAATTTAGTCAATTCTGGATGTAAAAAAATATACCTTTGCTCTTGGATGAACATCATAGCCTAGATAAAGGAACTAACAAGTTTATCTGCCCTCCGTGGAAGGATTTAGGCTGGCATATCATTTCTCTGTGGAAAACAACAGTCATATGGTAATAGGAAATTCTGAACTAGGATTCATTGCACTATGGGAGGATAGAGATAGAGGGGGAAACCATACTCCTTGCCAGCTGGCCAATTGCACCAGCTTTCAATGAGATAAGTGAATATCTGTGCTTTCTCTCCTATTCCATTTACCTTCTACCACAGTTAAACTGAGTCATTATGGTAGATATCGATAACAGCAAATCAAATTATATATGTCTTTTATATAGAGAGCATCTGATTTCTTCCTAACAGTCACAAGCTAAGGTCCATTTGTCCATCACATTCTTCAATCTTCAACTCTCCAAATAAACAGAAGAATATTTGTATCTCGTGGATTGTCCAGATCAGCTTTTTATGGTTCTCACTCACAGGAAGCTATTATTTTCTTGGAATACTCTTCATTTTCATTCTCTTGTGAAAGCAGTTTTGGGTACTGAATACAAGAACAATGTCAACTCAGAACTAAACTTGATTTTTTGGTACCTTGAAATTGGCCAAAATGGGTGAGTTCACATTGATGAAAACTTCAAACCCTTTAAAATCAGCATTTTTGCCTTACCATAGATCACATACTAAATACATGCCACATCAGTGGCACAGGCAAAGTGATAAATGGATTGAGGACTTCTTGGTTATGAATCTTGTCTTCTAATGTCACCACTGGGGCCAATCATAATAACCCAACAATCTATGAGTAAGAATGGTGGATAACCATGCTCCCTGATGGGTTCTTGGATTCACTAAGATTATTAGAAACAGAAAACATTGTACCTTTCTAGGAGATGCTCTTCCATATTTTCTTTTCTTTTTCAGCACTTAAACTAGTTAGACTTGTCACAAGAAGACCAGATGCTGAAACACTAGGGTCCTGAAGAAATGATTTTTTTCCCTCATGAAACATAACGAGAGAAAGTAAAGGACATTCTGAACTTTTTCTGTTCTTAGAATAGCACACACATTCTTAGAGTATAATTTATTGAACTCACTTTTGCTCCGATCTGTTTCTTTGACTCTACTACAATCCTCTTTTTTGTCTGACAGACCTGTCAAGTTGTGAGAGTAGGGTGTTGAAGTCTTCCAGTATTAGTGTGTGGGGTTTAATGTATGATTTCAGCTTTAGAAGTGTTTGTTTTACATATGAATGCACCCTTGTATTTGGGGCATAGATATTCCGTATTGAGATTTCCTCCTGATGGATTTTCCTGTGACTAATTTGAAATATCTTTCTTTGTCTCTTTGGATTGATTTTAGTTGTAAGCCTATTTTGTTAGATATTAGGACAGCTACTCCAGCTCATTTCTTAGGTCTATTTGATTGGAATTTTTTTCCCAACACTTTAATCTGAGACAGTGCCTGTCTTTGAGGTTGAGGTATATTTCTTGCATGCAGCAGAAGGATGGACTCTGTTTTCATATCTAGTCTGTTAGCCTGTGTCCTTTTATAGGTGAGTTGAGTCCATTTATATTAAGGGATATTAATGACCAGTGATTGCTAGCTCCTGTTATTTTAGTTTTGTTGTTGATGTGTGTTTTTCCCTTTTTTGTGATTTGGTGCTGTGAGATCATCTATTTTCTGTCTTTTTGTGGATGTAGCCAACTTCCTTGGGTTGGAATTTTCCTTCTAGTACTTTATGTAGGGCTGTGTTTGTAGATAGGTATTGGTTAAATCTGGTTCTGTCATGAAATATCTTGTTTTGTCCATCTTAGGTGATTGAAAGTTTTGCTTGGTATAGTAGTCTGGGCTGTATAACACTTGACCAGGATCTTCTGGCTTTCATTGTTTCCATTGAGAAGTCAAGTATAATTCTGATAGGTCTGCCTTTATATGTTACTTGGCTTTTTTTCATTCACAGCTCTTAATATTTTTTCTTTAATATGAATGTTTAGTATTTTGATTATCATATGGCTAGGGGACATTATTTTTGATCCAGTTTATTTGGTGTTATGTAAACATCTTATATCTTCATATGCATATCTTTCTTTAGGTTTGGAAAGTTTTCTTTAATAGTTTTTGCTGAATATATTTTCTGTCCTTTTTGAGTTGGAGTTCTTCTACTTCTATCCTTATGTTGTGAGATGTTGGGTTTAGCCACTTTAATCACTGTGACTTCCCCAGCTCAAGGTTCTTTTCCAAGTAATGCCATGAGGACTCAGTGCCCTTCTCCCCCGAGGTCGATGAGTAACCAGACCACGCAAGAGAACTGTCTTTATAATGATTCTTTACTAGCAACTTCAATATCCAATGCATTAATGGGGTTTACAATCTTAATAAGCATGGGGGATTGATGATGGGCAATTCAATATCACAGTTATCAATCCTACTAATCCTAAAATGCAAAACCAATTCATAACCTCAATTCAGCTTATCAATTATTCATGAAGAACTTCTTAACCTTAATGCAACTTATCAATTAACATTTCCTAATACTAATACCAAACATTAAACATATGTATTAAAATATCAACTTCCCTTAACATTTCAATAACTTTTAACAAATCACACTCTAAACACATTACAAAGTGCCCTACTTACATAATCCTGCTATCACACACACACACACACACACACACACACACACACACATTATATGACCTGATCTGTTCTGAAAAGGGCAGAAAGTGACTGCTAGGTTTCTTCCGGTTGGAAGTCCAACTGCACTGGGGGCTTGATCACAAAGCTCAACTCCTGACCCTGTAGTTCTGTGTGGCCTGGTGATGGTCTGTTTTCAGGAGATAAGGTGCTTGGCCTGCTCTCGGGTCAGGAGGCGAAGTTCTGCTCTCAGGATGCAGGCATTGGAGGATCTCACTAGAGGCTCAACAGCGTGCCAGGGCCATCGTGATAGTGAGATGACTGTCTTACTTTTGCCTCTCTTTTATGTACGTTAGTAAACAACTTGTTTACTTGACTTCTCATAGCCAGATTTCCTAGGCTATCAATATCGACTGGGCACAGAGGGGTAAGATCCCTCTTGTGTCCATGTTTTTGGTAAACATGTTTACTCCAAGTCAGTATCAACTGGGCACAGAAGAGTGCCCTTGTGTCTTACTGGAAAACATGTTTACCTCAAAATGACAAGGGTGTTTTTCCTACATGTTTTTCTTAACATTTCCTCTTAGTAATTTTCCACACCACACACAAGAAGAAATGTTTTATGCTACACAAAGTTGCACTTATTCTATAAATTTCCTACTGTAGCTACACTACAGATTTCCCTCTTTATTTATTCATTCAGAGGGATCTGCTTCCATGCTCATTACAGCCTATTATTCTTACATTTTTTTGTGTAATGTTTTCTTTGATTGATGATTTGATTTCTTCTATTGTATCTTCAGTGCTTGAGATTCTCTCCTTCTCTTGTATTCTGCTGTTTATGCTTGCATTTTTGGCTTCTGATCATTTTCTCATAATTTCCGTTTCTATAATTCTCTTGGTTTATGTTTTCTTTACAATCTCTATTTTAGTTTTCAAGTCTTGAATAGTTTCTTTCATCTATTTGATTGCTTTTTCTTGGTTTCTTTTAAGGGATTTGTTGATTTCTTCCAATATTTTGTTTGTCTTTTCCCCCATGTCTTTGAGGGAATTTTTTATTTCCTCTTTAAGGGCCTCAAACATTCTCCTAAAGTTATTTTTTAGGTAATTTTCTTCTGCTTCATCTATATTTGGTTGTTCAAGTCTTCCTGTTGTAGAACCACTAGTTTTTATTGGTGCTGTGCTGCTCTTTGTGGTGTTGGGTGTGTTCTTGCCTTGTCTACCCATCTTTTCCTCTGTTTGGTGTAGTTGGGGCTGTGTTTTTGGTCATCAATCTTCCAGGTGCCAGTGGTTCTAAGCTCAGATCATTGCTCCTCATGGTGCAGTCAGGGCCATGGTTCCAGTCACTTGAGAGGTCACTTGGTGTCCCTGGAGGTCACTCAGGACTCCTGAGCATCGCTCTGCAATCCCAGGAGTCATTCGGGCCTGTTCCCACAGAAGTTACTTGTGTGGGACTACCCTCGCTGAATTCGGTGCCTTAGGACTACTCTGTTGGAGGTTGTTGGCTCATACCTGTTACCTCAAGGTAGCTGATTCATGCCAGGTCTCCCAGAGTTCTCTGCCTCGGGCCAGCTCCTGTGGAGGTCACTGCTTCAGGCCTGATCCTGGTGAGGTAGCTGGCTCAAACCTGCTTTGGTGGAGGTTGCCGGTTAAGGCCTGTTCCCACAGATTTGCCTGGCTTGGGCTTGCTCCCTGGGAGGTTCCTGACTGAGCCAGGCCCCACAGAGGTTTCTGCCTTGGGCCTACTCCCTCAGAGGTCACTCCCTTTTACCTAATCCTGTGGGAGTCACTGCCTTGGGCCTGCTCTACCAGAGGTCACTGGTTTAGGCCTGTTCCATAAATTTCCCTTACTTGGGCCTGCTACTGCAGAGGTTCCTGGCTTGGGCTCAGTCCCATAGAGGTCTCTGGCTTGGGTCTGCTCCATTGGAGGTCCCTGACTCACACAGAGGTCTCTGTCTCAGCTCTATTACAATCCTTTTGATGATACTGTTGTTGATATACCCACAGTCAATGACAAGTTTAGGGGCATGGTAATGATCAGTAACTGTCATAGGGTTGCAAGGTCCAGAAAAGACTAATGAATAAATTGTACCTTATCTGAGCCTTCTGGTTCTTTAAAATTTGAATGGATAAAGAATTCTCATCCACTATATCTTCCTTTTCCCCTTCTTGCATGAATCTTGGAAAAATAAAACCCCTTCTTATTGATTGTATTGGTTATTGTTATTGTACACTGAGCTCACAGGCAATTTGATATTTAATATCAGTAACTTAAAATATGGTGATGGATAGGAGTTCTTATAAGAGTCTCTGGCAACAGCATCCAGGGTCAGAAGGATGAAAATGTTAGTAACCAAGGAGGGGGAAGGAATCAATGGAGTGGGGAGTATACTGCAACTTAATTTGCAATTATGATAATCAGCAACATCTGTGATCTTTCTCCAACAATATTTCTATCTCAAATTTGTTGAATTAGAATCTTTGGGAAAGGAACCAAAACTCAGTATTTAAAATGAGCTTCCTGAATGATTTATATTCACAAATCAGCTGTAGGAAACTTTAAAACTTTCTGTTTCATTTGAATCCTCTTTATTGAGTCTGCCAGTGTTTCAAATTATGCATTTCAATATTAGCAAAATTGAGCTGTGCAATTTAAATTTTTAATCCCCCAAACATTTAAAACCTTGCATTAATTTGCAGCTCATGCCCCCTCCTTTTAACGTGACCTTTATTTTAATCATGGTAAAATTTATGAAACTTCATTCATTCTCCTGACTTATTATATCAGAGCTAAATCCATTTTGAAAATGATTAGACTATTGGTTCATATTAAACTGTTAACATATATACATGTATAATTATTGGTTGTACTGAATCACACAGACAAAAATACAGATAATGGAAATATAATTCTGGCCAAGCTTTCTCTTTTTATGACTCAACAGAGTTTGCTATCAACATGCAAAATGAAGGAGCAGATAAAGACAAAATGACAAAGCCACATTTTCATAGATTCAGGGTAATTGTATATACCTGATGGCAATGAGCAGCATTCAAGATGTCATGTCTGAGGAGACTGGTTGTTTTGGCACAGAAGAGGTAAAGCCTTAGGCTACCTAAAATGAGTGAGTGAGTAGTTCCAGTATACACTTTGGACCAGAGTTTATTTTTTTCCTTGTTCCATTTTGCTTTCCAATATGGTAGGCAGTGAAATGCAGTTGTGATGTGATGAAGCCAAATGACACAACAAAACACTGGAATGTCTCTAGGGGTCAATTTTGAATCTCTAAAGTAGCTGTTCATATTTTTTCCAATATCCATTCCAAATAATATTAGTTATCATGGTGATATTTCTGAGTCTCCTCTGGAGAAGATAAAGACAAATGTGAAATAGAGTGTAGAGAGATATTTTCTTCTGAAAGTGGAAACTGGAAATGCAATGCTAGTGAAAGAAGGTCAACTTTCAATGCAACAATATGCTGTATAGGCATTTAAAAATATTGTTTTAATTTATTTACTGGAGGTATCACTGTGCCTTGACATAATTTTACAACAGAGGAAACTGAGACTTAAAGTCCTTCAGAACATGGACCACAGCTACAAATGCTGATGATGAGAGAGCAGTGATTCACAATTAGGATTGTAAAATTCCAAAAGTCTACAGTTCTCTCTTCAGCCAAAAGTTTAACTAAAATGCAAATAAAACCAGAAATACACTTATTCATACAGATTTTTATTTAATCAATAATATTCTTTTGAAAATAAAAAGGGTCATTGTAGACAGATGGAAGCAAGGTCCCTTTTTGTTGCATCTCAGAAATGTTATGTTAACATTAAACTTGGCTTTAATATTCTAAAACTTATACACTCCAGATACACATATTATGAGTCTGGTCCTGCATTTGGAATTGTGATTATCTGCCTCAAAAGAGAGAATTTTAGATGAGAAGTTCTGATTATAAATTTCAGTTTTGTTTTCTGGATGCAGTTGTTTGCCTCTGGGACTCATGGGTGCATTTTATCACTCCTCGGTGCTGAAAGGAACATATTTTGAACTACATGTCAACTTTCATTCAGTTGTAACTGGCTACAGTCTAGAATGATGAAATGTAGGTCTGTAACGTTGCCTGATCCCTAAGTTGGGTGGGAAGTTAGGTGTGAAAAAGGCATCATTAGCCAAGAGTATGGTAGAATCTGAGTCTCAGCAAGTACCATGGCTTCTGAATTGTGTTCTCTAAGGCAGTGTTTTACTGTTGACACCCTTGGACCTGCACAGGACAGTTCCTCCAGTCTCTACACCAGCCTGGGTGCTCTATCCATCATTCTTGTTGACAATCACACAGGGATCTTCTGATGAAAGGACCTTGGCTATGCATTCTCCTTAAATTGAGTCTTTGCTCTGGGCTTTAAAGATTTCACCAAATATTTTGAAAGGAAAACAAAAATGTAAAATATGTTCCATCACCCTGGAAATATTTTGAAACTAATATTCAATGTAAAAAAGAGAATAAAATACTTTAAGAAATTGATTTCAAGAGAATTTTATTTAGAACTTTTTAAGCAAGGTGTCATTTCTAGCTAATTAATCATATATTAATATTTTAAAATTTATTTTTATGTATACTATGTTATAAATTTTATTATCTAAACAAAAGAGATGACATACAGGAATTGCATGACTGAACTTGATAATGCAATTATAATATTCTATTAGCTTTCTAGGGTTAGACACCAAAGGAATATGAGTAATGGAAGCAAGAGAAATTTTTCTCAATTATGAAATCAAGATGATCTCAGGGATAACTTTTTATGATTCTCTGTTTGGCATAGAATGGTCACCTTTTCCTCTGTCTTCATCTCTGCATCTTTCTGCATTTTGTAAACATGCTTGTCATATTTAATTAAGTCTCATCTACATACATCCCCTTGTTTTAACTGGATCTTTGGAGAAACAGTGGCTAAACATAGTCATCTCCATAAGTACTACAGTTCAGGAATTAGGCATATAGACACCTCATAGCAAGCATTAGTGTGGATGATTTTATGTAATTAATTATAAGTATTTTAGAATACTTTAAAATAGGACAACAACTGAGTGCCAGAAAGATCGATTCTCCTTTTCACAGTCAACAAGCTTAAAAAAGATAGAGCAAGGCTTTAAAGCAGGTCTGGAAATCTTCAGCATAACATTTCTATTACTTAAACCCCATACCTCCTTTATAGGCCGTCTTAGCTTTACTGCTGTGAAGAAACATCATGACCACAGCAATTCTTATAAAGGAAAACATTTAATTGAAACTGACTTACAGTTCAGAGGTTTAGTCCATTATCCCATGATGGGAAGCATGGTGGCATGAAGGCAGACATGGTGCTGGAGAGGTAGCTACTAGTTCTACATCTGCATATGCAGACAGCAGGGCCTGGCTTGAGCTTTTGAAACCTAAAAACCCACCCTCCAGTGACATACTTTCTCCAACAAACCCACACCTCCAACAGTGTCATGCCTCCTAATAATGCCACTCCTTATGAGCCTATGGAGACCATTTTTATTCAAACCCCCACACAGGTATTCACTGAAATTTGTTATTATTTATTTCTCCCCATGTGTAGACTCACTGAAGTTTTTATAACCTGATAGCATTTTTCCTAAGACATGTAACATTTACCAGAAAGTTGGCATGTCCTATTGAGTGTCATGCAGTCAGTCTGACTGTGGAGTGAGTGGAAGCTGAAAACACGCTTGGTCAAGTTTCTGAGGAAAATATTTAAGTCTGGTAACTGGAACATCCAAGAACTAGATATTTATCTGTCACCTTAACTTGTGTGTAAATATTTTTTAAAAGTTCATACATGTAGAGGAGAGAGAGAGGAAAAGGAGGAGGGGTTATCTTTTACATTTCCTCTCAGAAGGGAATGAATCTCATCATGAGCACTGCACCTACAAGAGCTAATTACCTGGCAGAGGCCCATCTCCAAACACTATTCCAGTGTAGTCGAGTTGCAGCCTAGGAATTGGTTGGAGACACAAGCATTCCTCTCCTACCAGCTCATAAAGATAGCATACTTTGAAATTGGCATGTTATCTTCACATAGTTACAATGTCTTGTCATAAAAGCATTCCGGGATAGAAAACACCTCTATTATTTATTTAATTTTCTTCTCTTCTTCATGATTTGTGACTATGTTTGCTAGATAGCCCAGTGTTATCCATGGGAGTCCAAGTTTGGGAATTGACTAGCTTGGTCTGGCTTGGAGATCAGTCCATAGGTATTTTCTTGATTAATAATTTATAGGGAAGGACCCAGTCCACAGTTCATGTTCCCATCTCTACATAGGTGGTCCTCAGTTGTATAAAAAAATCAGGCTGAGAAAGCCAGAGGGACAGAAGGTTATTAGCCAGTATACCTCCATGGTTTCTGCTTTGGTTTCCACTTCTAGATTTCTGCCTTCAGTATCTGGTGTCCCTTGACGATAGGCTGTATGTAATCTATAAGCTGAAATAAACCTTCCCTCTTCAAGTTGCTTCTGGACATGGTGTTTATTCCATAAACAAGGAAAAAATATCCTAGCATACTAGATCGATTTGCATTATTCCCTCCCTTCCAAGCTTCCCAGTGAAGTAGTCATACCAGGTTTACAAAATAGGAGGCAGGCAAGAAGAAGAACGTTTTGAGACTCAGAGAAATTAACACATTGTGAAGGGATGAGGAAATGTACACAATGGCAGGAAGGAGGGAGAATGATGATCAACCTCATGGAAAAAAAGCATTCAAAAGCGTGTCCTTAGCACACTGGAGCATGAGCTGGTGAGTCATAGTCCAAAGCCGGCGTGGACTTCACAGAGAGTTCACGGCTAGTCTGGCCTCACCTGGGATCCTCTTTTTTCCATTATGTATTTATATACATGCTGATACACACCCACATAAAAGTTTTGAAAGCTTAAGTATGCTTTAAAAGAAATAATAGCCCCTCCAATTTGCTTTTATTTTATTTATAAGAGCACCTTACTTTTACATGAGTCTATGGGCTGCCGAAGAGATTGCTCATAAGGACATAAACACCAGACTCAGGTAGAGTATTCTGTTATGTCAGGGAATACAAGAGAGAAGATCTGCATTAAAACACAGCAGGTGCATAATCAAATTACAATGAATCTTTGCATTGTTTTCCTGTAAAATGCCTATTTCTGTTCTCACTATATGGCAGAAGTGAAGATAAGATTTATGTAGTACAATTATGGTCAAGTAAACTCTGACTGAAATATGAAGGGTAAAAGAAGGTGAGTATCCTATAAATAGATAGGCAGCTATGGCATGCCTCAGATGGGAAACAGTGGAGGAAGGGGAGAATTCAAAAGTGACTGGCAAAGTTACAGATAGAACTTTATGTAGCTTATTCTGGGATGAGGGAGGAAGGAGGTCCTGAGCTGGTTAAGGGATTAGGACTTTATTCTTTATTGTTGTTTTGTTTTTAGCTTTTTAAAAAAAAAAAAAAAACAAAAAAAGCATTTTACAAAACATTTTTTCTTTTTAACAAATATCTCTTGCTTGTAAGACATTGCACAACTGATTACGGAGTGAAATCAGTGTCTCCCTTCTTTGCTTTCAAGTTCTCATCACACTATTAGATCCCATTGATTAACTAAATTTTAGTTTTGAAATTAAAGGAAGATAATTGCAAATATCTAAAATGTATCTTAAGTAATTAAAACCATGTCTAGGGCTAGAGTGGTGACTCCGTAGTTAAGAGCACTTGCTGCTGTTGCAGAGGACCATTGTTCAGTTCCATGTTTTCAAATTGGGAGGATTACAACTATTTGTGACTCCAGTTCCAGGGATTCAATGCCTTTTCTGGCTTCTGTGGGCACTGGCATACATGTGGCATGCATTCTCAGTTATATGTACCCATAAATAAAAGTAATACTTTGAAAAACGTGTCCAGAGAAAGGAACTGGGCAAAATCACACAACGACAAAAGTGTTTTAGAAGCACAGCAGCATTATCTATAATGGTAAAATGTTAGAAATAACTTAATTAGAAAAACAGGTGTGTACATTATAACTTTGTTAGACAGTGAAAGCTCATGTTTATCCATAAAATTTTGGTGCTGTATGTAAAGCTGGAAGAAACTGTGGCACAATGTTTATAACCATGTTGTTCAAGTATACTGGGCAACTTAAGTATTATTTTTATTATATTTGCTTTATTTGTAATTATGACTTCCACGTATTGTGTGTTTGTATGTGAAGGCGCCTGTAGAACCCTGAAGATATTGTCACATATGGATCTGTAGTTACAGATTCTGCATAGCCATGTGCAAATTGCTGCTGGGTACTCAGAACCACTGAGTTCAACAACAATTTAAAAATATTTTTAAATGAGTTTATATATCTATTAGCTTGGGTATGTTACTGAGGGTGAGTAGGAACAAGGTATATTATATACATGTTAAATGAAAATCTCATGAAAAAACTGCTGTTTTACATAATTTATCTAGGTTATTAAAAAGGCTAGAAAGAGAATATTATGTGGTTGATGTGTGACTACACATTGATCATGTATTTTTTAGTGTCTTAAAGTAAAAGTTAATATCATATTAAACTTTAGAGAATAGCTTCACTAGTGGCCACAGCGCTGAGTCTTTCCCTTTTGATCTCTGAGTGGATAGATACTGTGTGGACACACATCCTAGTCACTGACTTTCTAGTCCCACAGACCTCCTTTGGTATTGGTTTCCGAATCATTGTGAAACAAAGATGCAAGTCTCATGACCCTACTCTGACCTTCAGGCTGGAAGCTGAACTCCAGACGTCACTCATCTTCATACCACTGGTGTCTCGTTATTGCACTCCATGCTTTTTAGACAACAGGCATTGCTGATGAGTTTCTGAAAGATTTGTTCACATAGAATACATTATTTACCTTGGAATTTTACCTATATTTGCCTAAATGATTTGCCTTGGTAACATAATTAACACATCTGTTCATACTTTTACAGCAGATGCTTTGCTCCAATTTCCCTTGAGGAATGAGGAGGCATCCAGATATTCTCCTCACAACTTCAGCCAAATGAATCATATTCTTTAGTGTCCCAAAAGCTAAGTTGTAAGATTCAATAAAAAATTTAAACTGGAACAATCTCCACTGAAAAATAAAGGGAAAAGTGAAAATCGACCAAACTTTGTTGGTAAACAACATGGAATTCAAATCATTTTGAGGACTCAATGCACCTCTTGGAAAGACAGGTTTGGCATCTCTTATTGACAAATCAGTAGTAAGGTGCTTAGGGATAGACACAAAGTGAAAATTTGTTCACTTGTAATATAATACAGAAGAAAACTGTAGATGAAAGTTTCTGTCCTGCCTAGTCCCACAGCCAATCAGTCACAAATAAACACACAGAGGCTTACATTAATTATAAACTCTTTGGCCTATTGCTCAGATTTATTACTAACTATATCTTATGACTTAAATTTACCCATAATTCTTGGTTATGTTTAGCCCCATGGTTTGGAACCTTTTATCAGTGAGGCCTTTTCATCTTGCTTCCTCTGCATTTTGCTGATGACTGCATCTCTTCCTTTCCTCTTACCCGAATTCTCCTAGTCTGGTCACCCTGCCTATACTTCCTACCAGGCTACTGGCCAGTCATTGTTTTATTAAACCAATATAAGTGACAAATCTTCACAGTGTACAAGAGGATTATCCCACAGCAGAAAACATTGCAACTGGTGGTGTACAGAATTCGCTGACTACCTGCCTATCACCTCAGTACATTGTAAATGCATGCAAAATAGCCTAATCATGTCCAGTGAAGGCGTAATTTTAAATTTGAAAAGTATTCTATAATGCTGACCAATTCATGACTGGTCCTGAAACTACCAGAATCAGGCAGTAAAATCTAGAAAAGCTTGTAAACTATACATAGTCGGCCAATATTTCACCACACGTTTGAAAATGTTTTGAAGGCAAGAAAAAGATCTAGACACATATGCCTCAAAGTCACAGACAGAAGACCTTATCTGCCCTAAACGCATCTTCAGAAAACCTAGCTGGTCTCCCATGCCTTAGCAGTTCCTCCTGTCACAGATTTCTGTGGATAACACAGGGAGTGCCACCTACTGGGGAGAGCAAGAACTTTGCAACAGACAAAGCAGAGACTGTATACTCTCATTCTCTTCATTTCTAAGTTATGATTTATCGCTTTTTAAAGGGAAGAAAGGAGGTAAATATTCAATGGTATTCACTGAAGTGAATTTGATGTATGTGCCATCTGTCATGGAGTTTTATATCTATTTAAATAATCTCACATTACAGGTGCAAAAACTAAGTTATAGGAAAGTGATGTAACTTGACTATCAGATGTTTAGGTGAGAGTGCTGAACTCGCTGTCAGGTCTGGTGGAATTTCCAACATTGTGAGATCACTGTTTATGCCACAGGTCACACACATGTGCATATCACACACAGAGACTGCAGTGGCTCACTCCCCATGTGCAGGCTTGAGACTTGGCATTCATGCTTACCAGCTGCGTGATGTCATTTTTCCACAATTTACCTAATTTCTATAATCTTAATATTATCCCCCAATAAAAACTCTACACACACATTCTTGCATTTTAAGTATTTGACAAATTCAAAAGATTTGAGTTAATTATGATGACCCGGAACATTTCTATTTGGGGTTACTATTCTGGATGAAAACTGCAAAAGCTAGAGAGAAATACAGGAATGAAAGTTGAAATGATAGAAATTAGGTATAAAATCTGGATTCTTTGCCATTTTTGCTTGAGAGTCTTCACTCTTAATACAACTTTTTCCCATTCTGTTATTTCAACTAGGACATACACACATATGCACATAGGATATTTTCCCCTTAGAAAACAAATAAATACTCACATTTCGGTCCATTATTGATAATCTACAAATTTTGCTATTTACACTGCATAGGATAGAGGCTTTAGCCTTTGTTTTCCAGGATGTTTAAATGGTTAAACTTTTGGCCAATCTCTTCCTTTCTAATTTTCTTCAGAGCACGTCAGTTCAGATAACTGTTACTGATAAAAAGGATAGGCTGTAGGTTCAAGACTTTTACATGTTACTTACAACAAGAGACTTTGAGAAACAGAGTAAGAAAAAATTAGCTTAGAGTTAAAAAGTGTGGACAAAAATGACAGTGCTATACAACACTTCCTTAGGTTCAGACTCAAGGTGTTCTTTCATTGGCTGTATTCCCGTGCCCCACCTCTCAATCTGCAAAGGAACAAATAATGGACTTCATTGTCCATATTATTTAAATACAAGTGTACCTATAAGTTGAGGCCTTATATTAGGGCCTGACAGCTAGTAGTGCTTTATTAACTATTTTCTCACTTTTCTGTGGCCACAGTGTCACCTGTGGTAGATGTCATTTTAAGTCACTGTTTTTACTTATCCTCTATATCATTGCTTCCTTTTTGCCTGTACAAAAAGATGGCTTTCTTGGGCTATGGGTTAGCAAACCATGTTTCAGATCTTAAAATCTCTCCCACATTCTCCTCTTTCAAAATCCATGAGATGAGAATGCATGACTTGTGATAATTTTAAAGGTTATAAACCACAGAAGTTCTGGTGTAACAGAGACCATATGTCCATGAAAATTGAAATATTTAACATCTGGCTCTTAATAGAAGCATTTGCTAACCTTTGTTCTATGGTGAAGAAATTAAGTTTCAGTAATTTTATGCCCCTCGAGGTAGGTGTGTGTGTGTGTGTGTGTGTGTGTGTGTGTGTGTGTGTGTGTGTGTGTGTTGTTAACTTGGGGAAGTAGAAAGCATAGAAAACAAGGAGAAATGTCAAAGGAATATATGATGGAAGCACATGGGAGTTGAACAAAATTAAGGTCTTCTAGTATGTCTGTAAGGATAGGAGGCTCCACAACCAAGAGTGTTTGGGTGAATTTAAGGTTGGAAGAAAGAAACATTACAAAAAAAATACACAGATAATATCTAATTGTTTTTATGAACCCAGTGAATGGACATCTCTCGGTTCAACAAGATCAACTCCTTGGCAAAAAATAATATCCTTTGAGTTATGATACCTCTAGGACATAGGATTTATTGTTCTGTTTACAAAAGTGAAAACTGAGGCTCAATAATGCAAGTGGCTCAAGTTTTCAATTCTTACAGATGACAACACAGATATTGGAATAATAATTAGTCAATCAAGCTGTATTTTATTGACACTGATTTAGAAAACCAAGAAACCAGTAACCACAGATGTTGCTTCTGACTGGATAATGGAATAGTTACTAGTAAGTGCCATTGTATTGTATTTTCTCCAGTCCTCCTACTTCTCTCTCTGTTGTGTGTGTGTGTGTGTGTGTGTGTGTGTGTGTGTGTATGGTGTTTATGTGTTCATGTGTGTGCATACATATATATGTATGTGTGTGAGATCATGTTATGAGTAGATATAAGCTCAAAGCTCTTGGTTTGCTGAAACTTTTATGTCTCAGCAATGCTTTATATCCTACCTCTGGAATAAAAGAAATACTTAAAATTTCTATTCTTAAATAGATACATCCAGATAATATAAAATATAATAAAAATGGATTGCCATTTTAAATATATATGCATTATATGAAGAAAATTTGACATTGTGATTGTAGGCTGATACTGGGCAAGATGATACAAGATAAAAGGCTTAGACTTTACCATATATATCACTATATATGTGAGCTACCATCAACCCATGCATCATTAAATGAATAACTGTATATATCAATAGAAAAAGAATAATTTTCAAACGCAATTATTCAATAATAAGAGGTGTGTGCTTACTGTGGTTATTTAGTGTTTGGAATCAGACTGTAGAGCACTCTTACATTCATATTGCTTATCCAGAACTTGCTTTTCAGTACATGTTTGTAAAGATAAAACATCACCAGAAAAGAAAATTGCATGAGCTATTTATAAATATTTGCTATACAGAGCAAAGAGGTTAGGTATAGAATAGGGTACTAAGGGGGAGGGATAGAATACCACAGGAAGGAGAAATAGAATAGACAGTTATGGATAGCTGGAGGGGTAGAATAGAATGGGAAAATCAAGCTGGTGAGATGATGGAAGTGGGAAATAATAAGGAAATAAGAGTAAGGATTTTAGCACGAATAATAAAAACCCAGAGATGGATATTGGGGTTCAACTTCAAGATCATAAAAGCAAAGCTGCCAAGCCACTAGAGAGCTCTTACCTCTATGAAATCACAGACTAAAAAAGAAAGAGTTTCTCTCTCATCTTGCCTTATATTCCTCTCTAGTTCTGGAATTAAAGGTACTTGGTCACTGTGGCTAACATGTTGCTGCTGTGATTAAAGGTGTGTGGTATGACTGCCTGGCCTGTGTGGCTATCTAGTGTGGCTGTTTTGCATTCCGATCTTCAGGCAAATTTTATTTCTTAAATACAAACAAAATGTTACTACATTTCCCTTCTTTGGTAAAAGAAAAAAGAAGGCAATAACAAATATAAGAAAAAATATATGCAATACATACAGTAACTGTATACAATATGTATAGGCAATAAATTCATCAACAGTGTCTAGTCCATTTGCATTTGACAAATTCAGAGAAAATAAAATAATCCATGTCTATTCTATCTCGGTGAGTCCAAAGCCTTGTACCTAACTCATTTTCTATCATAACTTGTTATATTTAGTAAACAAGGAAAACTATAACTATCTAATCTTAACTCCCTAAGATACCCAAGAAGGAAATGATATTAGCTGAGTAAAAAGGAGTGCAAATAAGCAAATTCCAAAAAAAAAAATGTGAGAAATAACAGAAACAACTGACGGCCTGAACAGTCACCCAAAGTTCCTCTGCAAAAATGGGACATCCATCTTTGGCCTACAGATCTAGCATATATGCCAAACTTTTCTGTGAAGCAGGATATTCTGAAGGGCTTCCCCTCCTTGTCTTAACAATGTTTGGTAGTCACTTTCTTTTGTGTCCTGCTTGTCCAATTAGGACAGCATGCTGTCAGCAGTTGAGGCAGGGGCATTTTCTTCCCAGTCACTTACTTTTGCCACAAAGAAAGTAAACTCTGTATGGACTTTCTTCAGTCCCATTTTGGTGTGGGAGGATTGTCTGTATTCTGTCAATCATGATTTAAATAAACACTGATTGGCCATTAGCCAGGATGTATAGGTGGGACAACCATACTGGAAGTAGAGGTGAAACAAGGAGAATAGGAGAATTCTGGGAAGCAGGAATCTCTCTCGGCACTCCTGCGCAGATCACCAAAGAGCCAGGATGTGACCCTGCCCCACTGAGAAAGGTACTGAGCCATGTGGCTAACGTAGATAAGAATAATGAGTTAATATAAATTACAAGAGCTAATAAGAAGCCTGAGCTAATGGGCCAATCAGTTTATAACCTAATATAGATCTCTCTGCATGATTTTCTTTGGGGCCAAACAGCTGTGGGGACCAGGCAGGATGGAGGCCCCAACTAGCAAGTGGCCCTCATGCTACACCATTTTCTTCTCCAAAGTAGATTGGTGCTGCCAGGAGCAGACATGTCTCATTGTCATAAAAAACAAAACAAAACAAAGCAAAAAGAAAAAAAAACAAAGGAAAGCAAAACAAAACTAAAAATCTTATGTCAAATGCCATATTCTGTAAATCTATGACATGTTTGAAGATGACCTTGCTGTCTAAAACATATCTTTGTTTGACCTTGAAAACATACCTAATGTGACTACATGTTCGATGATAATAGGTGATTGATTACTAACCTGCATTTCCTTATTATCCTAAACAGTTGGTAATAGTAACTCTAACTAACTAGAAATTTGCTTTACATTGTCAGATGAGTTGTATAGGCACAATACCTTGAACAAGAGTAGAAATGTATGTATAGTATGTTCTAACAAAATTTATCTCAAATTTGTATCAATATACAAAATTTGTATCCAATATACAAAAGTTCAGTCCAACATAAAACAAAACTAGTAGTTGTTTTTTAAAAGTAGATTTAATAATCTACTTTTTTAACTTATATTTATATCTTCTCTTTTTTTCTATTCAGAGTAGATTCAATAATCTACCCTTTTATCCTATCATATCTATAGCCCCTTTTTTCTTTTCAAAACAAGAACTCTGGATCTAATCTCCTTTGTTCTACTTTTCTCCTGGCTGTAACCAATAACAACTGGTAATCAACATCCTTAACAATGACAAATATCCATAACCCATTGAATGACCAAAAACTATCCACCCTATCTACCTCTTGAGAATTCAGGTCTTGTATTCTTAAATTTACTTCCTGTTGTCTGGAGGTGAAGATCTCTTTGGGGGACTCTGAAAAGAAAAAAAATTTGGGTTAATTGTCAAGTCCTGGAAGAGGTAGTTGTATCATTTGTTGCCCCATCTCTGTGTAATGGGAAAGTGCAGGGCTTGTCCCAAGCCCTCGCTAGAGTAGTCTGTTAAGGTGGATCCTGTCAGCTAGTCACCTCAAAATTGTCCTGAGCATTTATAATCCAAAACCGATCTTTAGGTAGTGTTTTTCAGCTTAGTGGTGTTGTCACAGTCCTGAAGAAACTGTCATTGTGGGGCCCTATCCAACTTACAAAGACTACAAAGGTTGCTGTTAGGCATGCTCAGAAAACTGACAGAAACTCAAACCCAATATCAAATACAGGAAGACAGATGAAATGTTTTTCTAGAATTAGTACAATTAGTACTCTATATGGCCATTAATATCAGGGCAAAAAGTTTAATATATATATATGATAATCTTATAAGTATTATACCTTAAGAAAAGCAGTTAAAGCACCAAAAGAGTCAAGAGTTTAAAAGCTTCTAAAGAGTGGCAATATAATAATAGTCCTTAAAATTTTCTTCTGTCTCCCCATATCAGGTGGTTCTTCTGACATGAGACAGAGATTTTGGATTTCACTTTAATACACATGTTTGGGTTTAAAGAAGAAGATAGCTACACTCCAATTCAAAAGCCAGCTTTGATTTTTTTATTAGACTGGAACTACAAAAAGACAATCTGTAGAGAATAGCAAAAACAAACATTGGGGAAAATTTACGAAATTTTATTCTGTTGCAAATGAGATATATCAATAGGCCAGTTTACTCTTTTTCTTGAGACATTTTCCTCTGGATGATTTATCCCTGTTCTTCATATATCTCATTTGTCCAGTGGTCTTCAGAATTTTTTAGTTGGATACATTTATTGTCCTGAAAAGATAGAAACAAAAACCTTCCCAAATCAGGGACTAGCCTTGACAGAAATACCTTTTGCCAGGATAGATAGAGGCATGGGGATTTAGATATATAGAAAAGAATATGAAAACACAAATGAAAATAATCAAACAGAAAAACATATAGGATAGTATCAGGAGGGAATTCTAATGAGTACTGAAATTCACCCTCATTTAATTTCCAACAGCTTAAAATAACCCTGACCACAAAAGGTAGAAATAAGACAAATAACTGCATTAACATGATACAAGGAAATGAACATACCAATTGAAAGTCATGAGCTACATTCATAGTTAAACATTTTGTTGCTAGAACAAAAGTCATGCTCACACACTAGGCCAAAACATTCTGTAGGCAAACCACTCCCTGGGTGGGATCCCAAGTTATCTCCATAAAGGGAACTGGAACTCCTAGGACTCTTGTTTGAGGTAGGAAAAATCTACATTTTTATTCCTGGAGTACAAGGTCTGGCTATTAGCCACACCTCTTGACAATAACCTTGAGAGAGCAGAATTCTATGATCCATATCTAGGTTCCTTTGTTTGAGGTAGAAGTACAGTAACCTGGATTGAAGTAGAGGTAAGTTTCAACTCTCTGACCTTTAGGGGTGGGAGAGGTCCTTCTGTCCATGTGCAGCTTTCATTGGTTAATAAAGAAACTGCCCTGGCCTGTTGATAGGCAAGGAAGACAGAACTGAATTCTGGGAGGAAAAAAGCAGAGTCAGGGGATATCATGGTTCTGCCGCCAGAGTAAGACATGCTGCTGGAAAAAAACAAGTGGCCTCCTCCACTCCTCCTACACTTTGGTCACTTGGAAATAGACTTACATTTCTGGGCCTACACAATTCCTCCCTTTTTATTAATTTTAAGAGATCCTGTGTTTCTGCAACAGGACAAATTATCACATCTGCCTTAGGGTGAATACTTTTCCATTTCCCAGACTTACTTGTCTTTGGAACATGCATTCCAACTATGCACATCCACGTCTTAGGTGTCTGAGGGGGGAGATCAAAACCGATCACTGACTGTTGACCTCTGTAAACAAAGGGTTAAGGGAGAAAGTACTGGGCTCTGTGTCTCTGAGCCAAGTTTCTGTCAAGAGAGTTCATCAGCAATTAGCTAATGGTAAGCAAGCAGATAATACTTTATACTATGCATACTTCTATGGCTAAAATATCTCCTAATTAAAGGAGCAGAAGATTACCAGGGTTCAAAATGCCCACTTATGAATTGGTCTAGAGTGTTCAGCTGTATCAAAATCCAAATTTGTCTTATCAAACAAGTAAATTTCAAGAATTTATTGCTAGTGTCAAACTTTTCTTAGACAAGTTTTTATCATTTTTAATCATTAATATCTTATAGTGAACTAAAGCATTAACAGGTCAATACCACATCATGATTTAACAGGTCAATACCATAACACAATTTGTCAAATCACAGTATTCTTAAATCCATTCTAACCAAAAGACAAGAAAAAATTTTTGTAATGGGTAAGAGTCCAAATGCAATGCTGTTTTTAAGCAATTGTCTCAGTCTTGGAGCAGCAACAAAAACCCTTAGACTACCTTCCTCATATCTGAAGAAGGGCTTTAGTCACTCCTTGTAATGAGCCTTTTGTTCCCTGAAGGGAAAATTGAGGTCTCATTTCTCAGGTTCTCTCAACATGTCAATAGCAGACTGAATACCTCACTGGCAATCTGAGTTCTGTGTCCAAAAGTATAGAACAGTCAAATGTTCAGCCTGCACTTCTGGTCTGGCTCCAAAGTAAACAGGACTCACTAGGTGAGGAAGTTTGCACAGCAAGCCTATCAAAAATCTAGGAATCACCAATCATCACCATAATCCTCTTTCCCTTGTCAGGCTGCAGCATGATGTTGTGGGTCAAGAACACTGGTTCAGGTACCTAATTCTTCAGCCTGCAGCATGGAGGTATGAGAAAGTCAGGATCACAGGCACAGAAACCTCTTTCTGCTTCTCCTATGGAGGCATCAGTGGCTGTTATGTCATCAGGGGTGGCATTCCTCTGCTGTACAAACCGAACCAGACATTATAGAAGCCATCTCCCTTAATCTTCATCCTGTGAAAAAATACAGACACACCCTCAACCCCGTATTAACACAGGATCAGGTCCCTTTCATAATCCAGTACATGGGTCTCTCAACCTTGCTTTAGCAAAGGTTGCCTTGGTGCCATTATGCTAAATTTGTTCAGAGCAGATTGCTCACGGACATCATATTCAAGAAGTTTAGCAAAAAAGTACCTGGCTCAAGGTGTTATGTGGTGTTTGAGGATATAATTCTTCAAAAATTTTCAATTTTTGAAGTTGTGTTTTTCAAGGAACCATGGGCATGTTCCACAATTCCTTGTTATGGAGGATTATAAGGAATAACTGTCTTACGTATGATATTCCTTTGAGAGCAAAATTGCTGAAATGCTTTACTAATATATCTGGCCCATTATCTGTCTTTATAATGGGGGGATTCCCATACATGAGAAACATTTTAAACAATGAGTTGTTACATGCTTAGTGGCTTATCCATTTTGTGCAGTGGCCACTAAGAATCCTGAATATGTATCATCTGTCACATGAACATATCTTAATTTTCCAAATTCTGCAGTGCAAGTAACATCCATTTGCCATGAACGGTTAGAAAGTAGTTCTCAGGGATTTACCTCCAGATGAGGTACAGGTGAGCATACATTTGTGAGCATATATCACATTGATTAGCAATTTGATGAGCAGCTTCTTTTGTTAACCTAAATTGTTTTCTTAAACTTATACTATTTTGATGATGCAGAGCATGTGATTTCTGAGCAAGTTCAACCTGAGATAAAGCAATTGCTTTTATAATCTTATCAGCTAAAATGTTACCTTAAACTAATGGACTGGGAAGATTTGAATGTGCTCTGGTATGCCTTATAAAGCATGGCAACCTTCTTTGTTGTATGGTATTTTGAATTTGCTGGAATAGCATCTTAACTTGTTTATTGCTATTTCCAATACATGGGACAGTTTCTAGGACTTGAAGAGCATTAAATATATATTGGCTGTCAGTATATAGATTAAATGCCTTATTTGCAAAAAAATTGAAATACTATAACAACAGTCCACAGCTTAGCTATTTGAGCTGAGGCCAGTTCTGTTTTTACTATATGTCCTTCTCCATTAACCACATATGTAACTCTTTCATTGGAAGAACCATCTGTAAAAATTAACATAGCATCCTTTAAAGTATCTTTTGCTACAACTTTAGGGAAAATAAAGGAATGTAGTTGTGTGAATTGCAGGAATAGATCAACTGGGAAAAGATTAGTAATCTGGCCTTTAAATTGAGCAAACTCAACCCATTTGAATCAGATAGTAAAATGTCATCCATGTAATAGTAAACTATAGATTCAGGAAAATGCTTGCATATTATTTCCAATGGCTGACTTACAAAATATTGGCATAGGGTGAACATTACATTGATATCTCTTATCACTCTGAGAATTATTATAAGTAGGCATTGTGAAGGCAATTTTTTTCTCTGTCTTTTTCTTTTAAAGGTATAGTGAAGAAACAATCTTTTAAATTAATTACTATAAAAGGCCATCCTTTAGGTAATAGGGAAAGCAAAGGAATGCCAGACTATTGAGTGCCCATTGGCTGAGTCACCTTGCTAACAGCTCTTAGATCTCTTATCATTCTCCATTTTCCAGATTTCTTTTTAAAAACAAATTCATGGGAATTCTAATAATTGGTTGATTCTTCAATATGTTGAGCATCTAGTTGCTCCTGTGCCAACTGTTCTAAAGCCTGCAGTTTCTCTATTGTTAAAGGCCATTAACCTATACAGGTTTGTCTGTCACTCATTTTAAAGGAATGGCTGTTGGTGCCTTTTAAATATCAGCAGCTGTTGTACCCTGTTCTTGTACAACCTGAATGGTAGGTTACTGTACTTTGTAATATCTTGTAATACTTTTGCCAGAAATATACAGTAACGTATGGTCTGTTTCTATGTTTGGAGGATGTTAATCTGAGTATTCAATTGCTGTAACAAATCACATCCTCACAAATTCATGGCTATGTTAGCCACATATGGTTTTAATATTCCTCTCTGAGAGGAATATTACATTCTATCCATCTTGTACTCTCTTTACCTGAGATAAAGTTCCACTCTGTAAAAGCTGGATATTTACATCCTGAAGAGGTTAATTTGGATGCCAAGATTCTTATGAGATTATTGTTACATCCATACCTGTGTCTACAGACCTTCAATGACAATGTCATTTATTTGCATTTTTATTTCTGGGCTTTGGTCATTTATAGAAGTTGTCAAAATACTCGCTTTATGATTTCTCCTGATTTTTTTGTTCTTTCTTCTATAGCTGTTCTATTATCCAGAGCAGTATTATTTCTTACAATAGGCATAAGGTTATTTAATTGCCCTGGAAAGGAGTTTCCTCTACAATGGCAGGAAGTGACAGAACCAGATTTGGCATAGGGTCCTTTAAGAGGCCTCTCATCAAGTGTCCCAATGGAAAATGATTACCTTGAATATTTCTCATTGACTCACATTCATTAGTCTAATACTTGCCTTTGCCACATATTCTGCATAATCCAGAAGGGAGGACTGAATGGATTATTCTTAGAAAAAACATTGTTTCTAGGAATGCTCTGTCTACAATACTTTAAAAGGTGAGCTTATTTGTCATAATTTGACATGTAAAATTTTCTGCAAACCTCTGGAAATCACCTCTCTTATCCATGAATCATCATGGTCCTGAGATTCAATATTGATTTTATCTCAAATTCTTTCCTCCAAAGGTGCTGATCTTGCCTTTAATGGCCTTATTATTCTTTTAAACAGAGAATTGGCATTTTCAAAAGCTAGAGATTCAATTGTTGTTTGTCTAGCTTCTGAATTTTGTATCATACTATTTACTGCTGAAATCAATCTTTGTAAGCAATCCTTTCAGCCTTCTTTTGGGCCCTGTATAACTTTAGTAAATGACTCAATTTTCTTTCCTATTTCTCCAGTTCCGTCCCAAGCATTAAAAGGTGCTGCATGGCGTAAGTCCACAGTGTGGTCATCATATACAGCATGACTTTCTATAATAGATAATCTCCTTCTCCAATAATTTGATCTTGGGAGATTTCCCTACCTCTAGCTTTACTCTGTTGTTCAATAATCTTAGCATCTTCTCTGAATCGGGTACTCCATTGTTATTGTGAACCAAGCTCTAAAACATTGTTAATCATTTCTATCCAGTTTTAGGAATAATTCTATTACAAACTGACTATAAATTTGACATTTGATTCACAAAAGGTAAATACATGTCAGATGAGACTCTTGTTTCCTTGAATATCCTTAAATCTAACACTGGCATAGAAGTCCAGTTAGCTCTAACAGACCCTCTGCTATTTGACAACTCCTGTAGTTTGACTGAATATATTAAGTTTGGTTTTCTGAAAACCTTAGGCAATTCCTCTTTATTCTTATAATGCAATGCTGAAATTGGTTCTCCATCAAATCTTCTGTTTGAATTTGAATGTCTCTGTGATCTGTTTTATTAGTTTTTTTAAAGGGCTGTATCTTAGCACCAAGATTAACTAACTATTTTAATGATAAATAAAATTATAAAGCTGATAATGTTTGCAATTGACATCACATAAATCCCATTTAAATTAGATATCATCTCATTTATTCATTCCATTTTCAAACTGTCTAGCATATTATCATACACAGACCTAAATACCTCCATTGTAATGGTTTTCCCCATTTTTTCATGTGGGAAAAACTCTCTCTTTTAACTTATTCCTCTCTTTAAGAATTTCCAATCGTCTTACCAAATCTGTTGATAATGTTGATTAAGATCTATTGCTGCTGCATAGAATAGTAAAAGCCTGACTGGATTTCAAGGCAGCTACCTAGTTTGGCAATAGCCCAAGAAGGCTGTTCAGGGAGAGCCTGAAACCCACAGTGGAGAGAGAGAGAGAGAGAGAGAGAGAGAGAGAGAGAGAGAGAGACAGGCAGACAGACAGAGAGACAGACACATATTTGATTGTCTGAACAAATACACTGGGGATTGTTTCAGGGGAAGCACATATTGCGGGGGTGGGGTGGGGGACTGCCTGAAGGCAGAATCAACCAGTCAAGGGCAGATGGGGTCCCATGTTGTTTGGAGCCCAGGTGCTTCCAGAATTTGGGTGGCAGCTGGAGACTGTTTCAGAGAGGCTACAAAAGAAAAATTCTAAACTTGATCAGAGTCTTGGAGAAAAAAGAAAAAATAGCCTAGCCTGGTGGGGCTGGAGACCCAAGTGCATCTCCAACCTGTTCCTGTATCTGCAAAGCCACAGGCAAACAACTTTTTTATGAATTCATACCCCAAAAATGTGATGCCAAATGTAGCACAAATAATAACAACCCAGAGATAGATATTGGGATCAACCTGAAGATCTAGGCATGCATCACATGGTCTCTATGGCTAATTAGTGTGGTTCCTCAGATTAAAATATGTGTCACCATTGACTGGCCTGTATGACTGACTAGTGTGGCTGTTTTACATTGTGATCTTCAGGCAAGCTTTATTTCATAAATACAAATGAAATATCACTACAAAGACTATTAAAACTAAGACCATTTTAGGGTTTATCTTGAAACCTAATACAGTAGAAGTTTCCTAAAATATGTACATATATGAAGGCAATTTAAAAGAAATTGTGAAATAATGGAGAGACGGATCCCCAGCTGAACATCTTTCCTCATCAAGTGAAGCTTTCACCATGGTTAATGGGTTACATTTAATTAGTTGTTGACCAATGGGACACTATGAGAAGGTTATTGGTGGCTCTTTACAAACTGACAGAAAGTGTCCATTGTGGAAGACAAGACTGACACAATTCATTAAGTACAGAGAAGTTGAACCGGTTCCTACCTATAGCCTTCACTCCTAGAGACTGGTGTTTACGGTACTGAAAGGTACTCTGTGTGCTACCACAGGAGAAACGTAAACAACTCAGATATACATCTACAATGATGACCTCTCTGCAAGATGTTCTACTGCAATACTGTCATAAAACTGTGGGGGAAGGCAGCTAATACCTCGGTGAATTTAAGGCTCACTCCCCACTTGATGAGATGGAACCCAACTCTACTTGGGTGACCAAGCACATGAGACTAGATAGGCTAGGGATCCAGAGAAAAAGCAAACGCTGATTCTTCTGAAAGAATTTAGCCACAGGATGATTCCTAATGACATTATTCTACACTCTTAGATCAGTGCCTCACTCAGCCATCATCAGAGAATCTTCCTGCTGCAGCAGATGGGAACAAATACAGAGATCCACAACCAAATATTATGCAGAGAGTGAGAGACTTTGTGACACTCAGTCCTAAATGGGATATCTTCAACAAATACCACTCTCTCTTCAGGGATCAAGGAAGAATGCTGAGGAAGAGGAGGCTGAAAGATTTTAAGAGCTAAAGGAGATACAAGACATCAGTGTCTTCAAGACACAATAGGACTGATACACATATGAACTCAATAAGTATGGAAGCATGCACAGGATCTGCACAGGTCTAAGCCAGATGGGGTCCCAGTGCTGAAAGGGGAAGAAGACACAAGCCCCATCTCTAACTTATCTCCAAAGGATAACTATTCACAAATCAAAAATTAGTTCTCTTTTACAGAATTTCACTGAGGATACAAACCACCCTTAAGGGTTGGCCCCATGCTCAGTACAAAAGGAACTCAATTGTTCCTTTGGAGGTTCTATGTCTCAGAATGTTTGGTCAAGGCCTTCCTTTCTTCTTTCTTTCTTCCTTTCTTTCTTTCTTTCTTTCTTTCTTTCTTTCTTTCTTTCTTTCTTTCTTTCTTACTTCCTTCTTTCCTTCCTTCCTTCCTTTTTCCCTTCCTCCCTCCCTTATTCTCTGCCTCCCCCTCTCTCTCCCTGCCAGCCTCCCTACCCCTTCCTCCCTCCCTCCCTACCCTGGCCCCTCCCTCTCTCTCCATTCCTTCCTCCTTCCCCTTCCCACCCCTTCCCTCCTTCCTTACCTCTCTCTTTCTTTTTTCTTTTTATATTTTTACCATACAGGCCCTTTGCATATATAATATGGCTTCCAGTTTTCTGTCTTTATGAAGTTGTATATGTGTGATTTCCACCTTGGTGGCCTAGCAAAACTGATGTTTGGATTCTAGCAGTCCATACAAGTTTGCTTTCATCATGAAAAAGTCAAGAAAGGAAGAATTGATGTTATTTGAAAGTCAATCACATATACAAGCATAAAATGTACTTAACCACTGGGCCAGTTCCACTGTAACCTATTTCCAGCTTGACATTACTCCTCCTTGTAATTGTATAATTTTTAAATCTTGACCATAAGCAAATCAATCAGAAAAGCATGCACCATCAATTGCTTTGGAGTACATGGGCATAAATATAATTTCTTTTCACCTCCATGGTGTGTGCAAAACATGTCAACTCTCCTTTAACATGTATATATTTTAGTTAACTCCAAGATCATCCTTCTAGTACTCCCAAAGCAGTGTTTTCCAAACAGGTGTATTTTGAAGAGAGTCAAAATCATGAAGGTAGGGAGGAACTTGGAGACTCAATTCTGCATGCTACTATTTCACAGTTGGGACTATTTTGCACTAAGACAGACTCATCAAAAGGTTTAGGAATCAGTGGTTGACAATGATAAAAATGTTCAAGGTGATAATGGCCATGGCAACTGTCATTCTCAGTTCCTTAAATCTACCAGGTAATAGATTCACTTGATATGAAAGATTCATTCTTAATACTATAATCTTCTATGATGGAAAATGGTCTACCATGTATTACAGATTATGAACTTGAGACGGGTGAAATAAACAAGTTTACATTTATAAAACTTTACATTCCTAAAGCCCACTGTCATGAGGTTATTGGGATGGGACTTGACATGTGATGATAGTATGATCCTGCCAACGTGTGCCAAAAAAATCCTGAAGATTCAGATAGATTAAGTGTCCATTAGAGAACAAAGACACTACTGGGTTTGGCTCCAAGAAAAGCTGGGTGTTCAAAACCATGTTGGAGCTGGGAAAATGGCTCAGTTGCTTTCTCTATAAGAGTAAGGACCTTATATTTGGATCTCAAGAACTCATATAAATGGCATCAGTAATAATTCTAGCTTCTGAAGACTGAGACAGGAATCCCAAGAACAAGTTGGCTCCATAGTGAGTGTAACGCTTTTGTCGCGAGTTCCCCGGCAGGCAGGGGACAGAGGGTCCCAAAATAGCCAGTCCCGGGCGTCCGAGACCACTCCGGCATGTCTCCATGTGGCTGCAGGTCCCCGGCAGCTTGCTGCGGGGTCCAGACCATGCGGCAGGTCCCCAATGGTTCCAGCCAATCCTAGCGTATTGATGGTTATGATAATTCATTGGGTAGAGTGCTTGCTTAACATTCATGAAAACAGGGATATTATCCTCAGTCCTGCAAAAGTTGGGCATGTTGGATCACACTTGTAATCCTAATATTCTAGAGGTGGAGGTAGGAGGTGAGACCTTGTCTCATAAAAAAAAAAAAATACCAGTCTTAGGGAGTCACAAACATTTAGTTCATGATGTGAGAGAAAGTGCTACTCCAAAATGCTTGCTATATCTCCAGAGCAGGAAGGGAACTGGACTAAAACACTCAGAGAAAAAAGACCACATGAGATGCCTTAGAGGATTGTGACTATGTTGAGGTATTGATGATGGACTTTTTGCTAATGAAAATATGAGAAGATAAGTTGTTTCTGTTTAAGTTACAGTGGGTGGAACACTGTTATTCTAGGAAGCCCTACAAAACTAATGTGGTCACTTTCATTCAGCTGCAGTTTAGAAATAAGAGATTGTTGCCTCAAATCTACCTATACAAGCTCCATGGTATGTGTAACCAACATTCATTTCTCAAGCATTAGAATCTTCTGGGTTATAGCAACAATATGCACCAGAAACCCATTATAGTCCTTGTTTACAAGGCTTTGTCCTTGTAGAATGACTGATAAAATAACTTTTCATTTCTGCAGTGGGCCTCCTTGCACAGTAAATTATGTAAGCTTAGTAATGGCAGGCTTTGTTTCTGTATATTCCTGAAACTTCAAGATTTAAGGCTTTTCTTATCCATAACCTCCAATCTCCTAAGCAATCATCATAGGAAAAGGCTTAGTAGTTAACCTGACTTCCACATTCACTTTTCCATCCTCCCAGTTTCTGTACCACAATACAGATTATACACTTGGGGTTGACTTCTATTGAACGTGTCAAGCCAGAGTGCATTTATGGTGCATCAGCACAACCTGGAATGGGATATTAGCTGTGCTTGCCCTTGTAGAAGGGTTCCTATCCTTCCCTTCTCCTCAGAACTGAGTTTTAGGATTTATAGACCCTTCTTAACTATCCCATTCCCTTTCTCTTTTTACTCATCCTTGTTCCTTTATCTGCAAAATTAGAAGGTGCTTTTGCATCATTCAACCCAACTCTCTTTTTATTTGTGGTACCTTTTTACATATTGGCCTCTAGATTACTTTATTAAGAATAACTTGTATTCCAGTTAACAAAATTTTTATTTATGTCATTTGCTGGTTTATCTCAGTACTTTATTGTTAATAAGCTAGATAGTGCCTCTACCATAAATATTCACTTTAAAATCCCACCTGTCACCTACATTCCAGACTACTCTTTATTATATTAATTTCCTTTACACTAGGCCATTGCTAGCAAGTATGGCATTACAGTTTTAGCAGCATCTCCTTCAAATTTCTAGAAAAGCAAACTGCCAATCTCGCTCAAAATCTGCAGAAGCAAGATCTGTCTAGATAAGATCCAGCATCTGAAGTAGTGTCATGTCCTTTGGATAATTACAATGTCTGGCGATATTTGTCAAGCACTACTCTAGTGTATCCTCAATTTTCTGTGAACCTGGGTTTATTTGGCAGTGAGCAAGAATAAAGAACTTGCATGATGCTTGTAGTTCAACACAGGGGTTGATCCAGAGTTTAAGGAGATGAGGGAATACAAAGAATAGAAGAATGACTTAAGAATAATAAAGAAATCATGAATGCATGATAGACACAGAAAGAATTTAATTAAAAAGATAGCAGGTCTCACATCACCTCTGAGCAGGTTGTCAAACACTACCAGTGTTTTAAAGTTTGTGAAATATCTACCATTGTTTCCCTGATGTGTCCCTCTTGCCCTACTCACACCCATATTTTAAAAATTAGTCTGCAATATTATCATAATAGGAATCAGGGCTGGGGAAGGGTTTAAAGCATACCCGGAACAGCTTCAGGAACTGAATCTGTGCTTTCATAAAGCAGGCTTTGGAGAGTAAACACACACATTCCTGCAAAGAAAGTTTCATAGGGAAAGCCTGGTCTGTGGGAAATAAGGATTCCTTCATCAGATATGAGACCTGTTAATACCTTGGTTTTAGGCTCTCCAGTTTCTAGAACTGTGAGAATCCATTTCTGTTGTTTATAAGCCTGACAGTTTCTGGTATTTTTGTTATTGCGACTTTGACAGACTTAGATCAGAACACGCTGTCTTAATTCACTTATTTCCTGACTTTTCTTTTATAATTCTGTTTCCTGTATTTTTTGCTTCATTTTATCATTTGTTAGTAAGCTATTATAATTACTATGGGATAAATTAAAAGATAGTTTAATGTTTTTCTACCAAAGCGGCTCAATAGGCACCATCACTATGAAATATTAATTTTCATATTCATAAAATTCAAAAACTAAATTTCATAAAAGTCAGGCTGAGAACACAGAGAAGAACTGCATTTATAGATCCCAAAGTCTTTTGCAGAACTTGGCCTCATTTCTTTTGGGATTCTTTGATTCATTATCTGTTACAAACGTGGTCACAGTTTTTAGTAATATTCTAAGTTCATGGACTATATATAGAACAATTCTGGTATTATTAACCCCCCCAAAAAATTTCCAAGTCATGAGTTTTTAATTTTTATATGCTGCATTATTGAATATTTATTAAGCAGGATAAGCTGGGTTTTGATGAGTCACCAATGAAAAAGGGATCTTCGGTTTATGAATTTACTTTTACAATAACTAGAACAATTTTCACAGGATGACTTCTGGCTCCAGCGTTCATGCACATTTCATGCAGTATCAGGCTATGTAGCCCCGGCTATGTGTGGCACCAGACTGACTTGCTTATGATTTAAATCTACGAGCCTCATCTGTACACCATCTTCGCAATAATTGACACTGGAATAATAAGAATATTGTTGAAGGCCATTTCTTCACCGGCAAATTGGTTTCCAATTTCAAAAATGGTTCTAAATACTTTATAACTATTTATTTTATGTGTGTTGGTGTTTGGTCAGCATATATGTTTGTGCACCCCATTCATATCAGAAGAAGGTACTGGGTCTTTCAGAACTAGAGTTATTGATGATTGTGTGTCACTATGTGGGTGCTTAGAAATGAACTCAGTTCCTATACAGTTGTAGTAAGTGCTCTTAACCACTGAGTCATCTCTCCAGCCCAGGCTCTAACTAATTTTGAAGTAGATGAAACTTTAATAACTTTTCATCTTCATGTAAAGCTCCCAAAATGCCTGATGCTGTTGAAACTCATCTTATGAGAAGAAAAGCATAACAGAATGGGATGCGAGTCATAAATATTTGCCTTAACTGATGCTACTGAAAGCCTTTATTTGGAAACAATTCATGGACAACATCATTTCTGAAAGTGTATTAAACATTCCACACAAGCAAGAAAGTTTTGAATGTATGATCCATCTGCGTCTACTCACTTGAAAATAATCTCACATGACAACAGGCTAGCAAAGGACAATGAAAAGATGAAATAAATTTAGTAACTGTGACTTTTGAACAAATGTGGTACACAGAATCAGTGTTAGATGCTGTAATGAAACTCCTGAAGCAAACTATTATGAAGAAAATGGCGTTTATTTAGTTCAGTTTTGAGTGATTCAAGTCCAATGATCTGATGCAGTTTCTTTCAAGGACCCTCTTTGTTTTTCTTACCTCAGGTCTGGGAGCAAGGGCAAGGTCTGCTTGACAAATAAGCAATCACAGCCCAGCAGGTAGCCAGGGAGACTCAGGTGACAAGGTTGAGGCTTTTTGTTTTTTCCTTTGATTTTGTTTTTCGAGAAAGGGTTTGTGCGAGTAACAGCTCTGACAAGGTTGAGGTTCTCATGACAACTCTCTCTTGCAAGGTTTAAGGGAACTCAGGAAAAACTCTTCAACCTGAAGTAGTTAGCTTGCCACAGTTTCTTTGCACTAAGCTCTGTCTCTGACGATTCTGCTAACTCCCAAATGCTGACACTCCAGAGGGCAAGCTTCCTGTGCAGGAAACTTAGGCATAACAAACATGAGGAGCACAGCGCAGGATAATGGAACGAGGGAAGCCTTATGCTCCAGTTCACAGATTTCAGACATTGTTATGGATGTTATGTCTAACATCTATAAGCAAGTGTGCATACTCAATATAGTTACAATATGTTCATTGAAAGAATATTCATTGAAGTCATAAGCAAAGCAAAAACATGCCAAAATCTTACTTCCTCTTCTTCGGCAAGCCTGCCTAGTCTTTTGCTTATTTCCCTCACTCTCCAATCTCTGATCACTGAAGATTTAGTGTAGAAAGGAGCAGCCTATGTTTCCAGTCTTTGCCCCAGTCTACATGTCTATTTTTTCAGAAGTATGTTTCTTATGAGATAATATGTTCCTCTTTGATCTTCTGTATAGATTTATGAATATAAGAGTATTCTGGTTATTTCTTAGAATCTAGTTTGAGAAATGATACTTAACTTTTCTCACATGTCCAGGGTCCTAGATCAGCTAGAAGTTGGTGTGAAAAAGGAAGGCCACAGCTAAGATGGCTCCTTCTTTAGTTTCAGCACTGGAGCTCAGAAGATTTACAAACCCACGATGAGCTACAGTGACTTAGGAAGAGTCATTGCATGATGGCAGGCAGACTCAAAAGCATCAGTCAAACAGATAAAAGTCCATGTCAACACAGGAAAAACACTTAATGGATTCAAACACACAAAGACCCACATCAACATAGGAAAAACACCTAGTGGCATAGGGGACTCATATGAGGTCTATTGAGTCAGAGTATCCTGACTCAGGAATGGTCTGGATTCCCAGAAGCCTTGAAGACCATGAGTAGGTACGTGCTTCATCCTATCAGGTGATTGGTGATGTTAAACATTGACAGTGACAGAAGACTTGAAGCTATACACATTCCAAGTAAATGGCAAGACTAATACTTTTAAATGACCTAAAAGAAACCCATAGCCCTAAAGTGGTTATCCTATTCTACCAATGGTGACTCAGTATACAGAAGATATAAAAACAAAGAAAACAATTGTCTTCATCTCGGTTTCTGTTGTAGTAAAACACCATGACCAAAAAGCAAGTTGGAGAGTAAAGAATTTATTTGGCTTATTCTTCCATATCACTGTTAATCATTGAAGGAAGTCAGAATAGGAACTCAAACAGGGCAGGAACCTGGAGGGAGGAGCTGATGCAGAGGCCATGGAGGGGTGCTGCTTACTGGCTTGTTCCATATAACTTGCTCAGCCTGCTTTCTTATAGAACCCAGGACAACCAATCCAGAGGTGGCACCACCCACAGTGGACTGGGCCCTCCCCCATCAATCCCTAATTAAGACTCTACTTTACAGCTGGATCTTATGGAGGCAAGTTCTCGACTGAGGTTCCTTCTTCTAGGATGACTTTAGCTTGTGTCGCACTGATATTAGTCAGCACAATTATCTAAGCAGGACTATCTGGAGCTACATAATGTAAAGCAAATAGTTTTTCAAAATAATTTAGGCAGGTCATATATCTGACTATGACTGAGAAGACATAAAATAACATCTCTTACAACTTACAATAAAATTGATAAAATAAGTAGATGATGGGCAACTTACATGTTTAGCTTTTTTCCTTACAAATGGCTACTAACTACATGAAATGATGCTTAGTTACATGAAAGGAAAATTATAATGAAAATGTCAGAGAGATACTACTTCAAAGCCACTAACATGTCAAAATGCAAACCAGAGATAGTGAAGAGGTGGAGAAACACGCAACACTGAGAGAAATACACGATCACTTATGACTTTGGTAAAAGAGATCAAAAGTTTCTGAAAGTGCTAAGTATAAATTTACCATCAGATCTAATGATTCTGTAGGTTTATACCCAACAAAAATAAAGCCATACATCCACACAACAATCCCTAACTGCATTGTTCACTATAGACCAAAGGCTGAAATATCTCTAATGTCCATCAGTGTGAAAATTATAGACAAAGTGGATGCCAGGAAGGTAGAACAGCACTGGACAATATGAAGTTAGTCTTCAAAGTCTGTTTATTTCCTCATTCCCTTATATTGGTGGTTTTGAACAGAGTACAAAGCTTGCTTTTTTCTATTTATTTTTATTGTTTTTTTGTTTTTCTTCTCTTTCTCGCTTTCTTTGTTCTTTTCTTTGCTCCTTCTTTCCATATACCCTCTCCTTTCTTTCTCTGCTCTCTCTACCCCTCCCTCCTTCTCATTCTTCCTTCTCTTCCTTACTTTCTTCTTTCCCATGTTCTTCCTTCTCTCCATTTATTTACCTTTTCTTCTCCTTCCTACCTTCCATGTTTCCCCACACACTTTCTCCTTTCTTCACTTCTTCTTTGTACTTATTCCCTACTCAAAATGACATCTGAAAGACAAGCAAATGAATTTGTTTGAGAGAAACAAAGAACTGCTGTTGACAGTATGAGGGTAAAGTTTGTCCATGTTCCACTAGAAGGCAACAGAGTTGTTAAAGGGTTTAAGAGATAATGTTCCTTTTAAAATTTATTTTAATTTTTTCCCTCCCCCCGCCCTTTCTCTGTATGTCTCTGTGTGTATATGTGTGAATTATAGGTGCTCAGATGCCTACAGAGACACAAAGAGGTATCAGATCCCTGGTAGTTGGAGTCAGAGGCAGTTGTGAGCCTCCTTACTTGGGTCCTGGAAGCTGAGCTGAAATATACTTTCTAAGCCACTGAGCCATCTCTCCAGCATGCCCCTCACTGCTTTTTTTGTAGCATATGATGAGAAACTTTTCTTCATCTCTATTTATAGTATAAGGTTAATTAAAATGCTTATTAATGCAGAATTTTTTCAATTTTCACAATCCCTATTTTGTAGTTCAGAAAATATTCACAAATGAGAGCCAAACTACAGAGAATATCATTACATAATATTATAGTACTTAGTATTCAGGGCTGCCTGACACTTCAAAGCAAGCATACGATAAAGAACTTTCTGCCAAAATTTTTAACATATATGTATTAGATTTTCTGTGTGATATCATTTTCAGAATTGTTCCTTGTGCTTTATCTAATTAACAAAACTTTTCTCCATTTTGAGATCAGGGTGTCTACCCTAATGTATACTTCAGAAACCAAAGCCAATCTTTCTGAAGGAAAATATTGTCTAAGGAATAAAATGTAAATATATATATTTTTGTTGCCATACTCTCTGTTTTTATTGTGGTTAGAATTTTTGAGGAAGCACAAAAATCTGACTTTAACTTTCCAGGTTCTAGAACAAAGAGAAACAAATGTATGTTTACCTATAAAGGTCCCAAATTATTGTATTTTGTTTTAACAGTCTAAAGAAACTAAAGCACCATTTTCTCAGACCCCAAATCTGTCCTTGTAAAACAAAAGTGTGAGCATTAATGTATCAGTGCAGGGAGCAGAGGAGCATTTCAAATACTTCAGTGATATCTGCTCACTTACAGGGTAAGCAAAGGCACTCAGAATAAACAATTACATGAGACTGCAGGTCAGCCTTGAGTTCCTGAAAACACAGGTACACTCTCTGCACATTCTCTTTGGCCTCAGAAACATTTCCATCAGGAGAAGTATTATCTTCCTCATTTCTCAAGGTGGCATTTTTGTGTTGTATCAGTCAGCCATCAGTCACCATAATAAAATACCCAAGATATTTATATTGTAATGAGAGTAGATATATATTAGTTTGAATGATTTCAGTGAATGGCTCATGTAACTGTGGCTTTGGACCTGTGGCAGCTCAGTATCTCATGAGAAGAACATGTGGCAGGAAAACCATGTTACCCTTGTGGTGTCCATGAAGTTATGACAAGAAACAAAAGGTTTATCAGGAACTTTTCTGTTGCTGTGATAAAACACTGTGACCCAAAGTGTCTTATAAAAGTGTTTATTTCAACATCCAGTTCCAGAGGGATAAGATTAGATCATAGTGGAGCAGCATGGCAGTAATGGCAGAAGCAGGAAGATAAGAGATCACATCTCAACTGCACACAGAGCAGAGTGTGTCATGGAAATTGGGCAAGGTATAACTTCTCAAAATCAAATTCCAGTGATGATAATGGACTTCCTACAACAAGGAGCCATGGGCCAGTTATTCCATAACCTCCTCAAAGTGCACTACCAACTAGGAACCAAGTGTTTATCCACATGAGCCTGTGAGAGACAATCCACATTCAAACCACAACAAGGATGTACAAGTCCATATAATGTTATTCAAGAACATATCCCATTGGCCTAACCTCTTTCTGTCAGTGACCTACATATACACCAAAGGTTCCAGAAGTTTTCAGGAATACTGCAGACTTGTGACAAAGTCTTGAGTGTCTGTACTTTTGGAGAGAAATTGAATTTTTAAAGCCTAACATATTAACTAGTCACTCCTATTTAGAAATAATCACTTCTACTTGGTCATTTTGCTATTATCTAAGTAGTTAACATGGAAGGGAAGGATTTGGAGAGGGGAATTACCCAATTTATACCGTAACCGTGAGGGAAAATGTTTCTATGTAACAGAGTACTATATATAATAAATATAAACAAAAATAATATGGGGGGAGAGAGGAGCTGGCAACCCTCAGTAGGCCTGCTTTTGGGACCGGGATCCTCGCCCAACCCGCTTCCGCGGATTCAGCTGGACCCTGTCCCGGCTGCACCTGAGCTCGGCCCACCCGGGCTGAGGCCTTGGGGGAAGGGCGAGTCCCCTGCTAGGGGGCCTCCTTTGTCCCACGGAGCCGAGCAGAGAGGAGCTGGCAACCCTCAG
>PVIU01012660.1:0-59066 GCA_004026605.1 Ondatra zibethicus | reverse complement strand
GTGTGTGTGTGTGTGTGTGTGTGTGTGTGTGTGTGTGTGTGTGTGTGTGTGTGTGTGTGTATTTAGGAAGCTTCTATTGTATTGGGTTCCCATACTACCTCTCAACCAGCCCTTAATTTGAGCTGTTTCTCCTCCTCTCCCCACTTTATCATCCTGTTCCAGTCCCGATCCATCCATAACTATATATTCTGTTTCCCTTTCTTAAGAGATATATCTGTCCTTTCTCATGAACCCCTTTCTCTATACCTACTCTCGGTGGTTATTTGGATTACAGTTTGTTTGTCATTGACTTAAAAACTTACATCCTGTGTAAGTGAATACATACCATATTTGTTTTTCTGGGTCTGGGTTACTTTACTCAGGATGATTTCTTTTCTATTTCTTTCCATTTAAGAGCAAATTTCATGATTTTTTTAATGACTAAGCAATATTTCCTTGTGTAAATGTATCACATTTTCATTATCCATTCTTCAGTTGAGGGACACTTAGGCTGTTTCCAATTTCTGGCTATTATGAATAGAAAGGCAATGAACATTGTTGTGCAAAAGTCTTTGTGATATGGCAAAGGGGGGTATAGCTGGACCTTGAGGTAGATGATTTTCAGCTCCCTGAGGAATTCTGGTTTCCACCATGGCTGTACACACTGGTTTCCACCATGGCTGTACACATTTGCACTTTCATAAACAATGGATGAATGTTCCTCTTACGCCACACCCTTGCTAGAATGAACTGTCACTGATTTTATTGATCTTAGCCAGTCTTACAGGTATAAGATGAAATCTCAAAGTAGTTTTGATTTGCATTTTCCTGATGGCTAAAGATGTTGAACATTTCCTTAAGTGTTTCTCAGCCATTTGAGTTTCCTCTATTGAGAATTCTGTGTTTAGATGTGTACTATAGCTCTGTAGCACAATGTGAGGCCAGGGATGGTGATACCTCCAGCAGTTCTTTTATTCTGGATTGTGCTTAGCTATCCTGTTTTTGTTTGTTTAGTGTGTGTGTGTTCCACATGAAGCTGACGATTATCCTTTCAAGACCTATAAAGAATTGTGTTCAACTTTTGACTGGGATTGCATTGACTCTATAGACTGTTTGTGGTAGGATGAACCTTTTTACTATATTAATCCTACAGATCCATGAGCATGGGAGCACTTGTCATTTGTATGTAATTATTTGTTCAGAACTTTTCTGGTATCATCCAAGTTGTGAGCTCCAGGAGGGCATACAGTATCCTGGTTTGTCTCATTTCATAGGTTGTTCCTTGCCTGGTGCCTTGCATAGAAGTACTAATTAAAATTTTCAATAAATTAATAATTGTATTCAAGAAATTCACACTGTACAGACTCATGATATTTTTAAAATGGTGACTTGCATTAATTGTCAGAATGTGATGCTTCCCCTCCAACAACTTCCTTCTAGCTGAGCACATATCTTTTCTTTTCTAGCCCTAATATACTCAGTTGATTTAACCATTATTGTAAAATAACCAACCAATTCATAGAAAAATACAGAAGCATTGTTTGATTCCCTGATCACCTAAATTGCATGAGTGACTGAGGCAATCCCAATTAGTAAGTTTTATTGTGGAACTCAGCTCAGGCCTTCATAGAAATGCTCTCCCTGAATGTGGTGCCATTCAGCTGTAGTGAATGGCACCAGAAATCCTGTGTAGTCTGCACTATCAAAAGCCATTTAAAATGAGGAAGCTGCTTGGGTAACATTAATCTATAAGAACAATGATGACAAAGATGAAAAAGGAGCATCTCTTTGGTACCCAACTTTCCTAAAACTCAGGGTTTATTTCTCTTGGGAATGGAATTTTTTTCTTTTGGGGGGGGATTCTTTTTTATTATATTTCTTATTATTTAAAACAATATTTAAATATATTTTGATCATATTTTCCCCTCCCTAAATAAATAAAGAACGACCCGTTCGGTCTGTATTCCTCTCTCTGCCATTCATGTGGACCTATCCCAAGAAATTCTTGTATCAAAACAAAGTCTGTCACATGCATTTTGGCAACTAATGACAGGCAAGAGAATTTAATTTCTCTTGATTTTTTTTCTAGGGCAAAATTCAGTACTTTCCAGCTTTCTGGAATTTCCCTAGACTGACAGTTGTTAAGTGTTAGGCATTTTCAGTCCTCATAGTATGTTCACATTTTTTACCCTCCATAAGATTGTTATTTTTTGTTCATATTGTTTAGAAGAGTTGTTAGATCTTGAACTAACAGGAAATTTTGTGTTTTTTCCCTAGACAAACCCAAGCAAATCCTTTGGCACAGTTTCTTCTCTTGTTGGATCCCTACATGATGTTGCAAATATTTGGGTCACAAGGGGGAGTCTCTCAGTTATAGTCATGTTCATACCAAGCCAATACATTTTTTTAAAACTTCTGTAGGTTTTCAGTCTCCTTTGCTGGGTTTTCACAAGAAAGAATATGTACATAATGAGGTGGCAATTAGAACGAAGTGTAATGAATGCTTGTGTAACAGGAATAGTAGATACCGAGCAGATGCTAGTTCTTACTATTACCCTCCTGATTTTTATTGTTATTTCATTAGCCACATATAACCATGGTCTCCCTTCTAAAACACCTAAAACAAAACTGAAAGTCTTTGGTCTCAGAGAAGTGATACTGGCCACAAATTAGACTGAACGATAGATTACCTCTTAAGTCCACTTCTTTCCTCTGTGTTCATAACTAAGTATCAGTCAATATAATAGGGAAATATGCAACCAAGTATGTTAAGTATTCTCCCTCACAGCTGAGGACATCTGGGTGCAACATCAAAATTTGACCTCACACTTGGAGTTTGACCTGAAAACAGAAAAATTCAAAGTTTAGATTAGATGAATAATTGTGTGCTTGTTTTTAAACGATCCTAAGCTTCACAAACAACTGTTGCAAAAATACAGTCAGTAGATTTAATTTTATTTGTCCTTCATATAAGAGATTTTATGCAACAGTTTCTTAAAATAAAAAGTTGTTTCTACAAAAGAAAACCCAGAAACTACTCATTTGTTAGTATTCAGCTTTCAGTGCAATTACAGCCGAGGGTGGAAAAGAAAGAACTCTCTGTGCTTTTCCATGAAAATGAACTGGAAAAAATAATTCAGTGATGAATATAAAACAAAGTACTTCCTTTTAAAGACAATCCCTCCAGGTTTATAAATAATTAATGCCATTTAACTCCTACTTAAAAGCCTAGTTAAATAGACATCTTTTTAGCCATTAATATCAATATGCAAACTCAGAAAATAAGTAATTTACCTTTCTGGGGTCAACTCTATTACTAGAGTACACTGAATTTTAAAACTCTGATTAATACTTGAACAATAATATTAATAGGAAATATATCTCTCCTACAGTGCATGCCAAACAGAGGTCAAAAGAGTTTTCACTTGTTCTAGTCCTCTGCATTGCACATAGTGTCTATGGATGTCTTTAAATATTTATAAGAATTAAATGACATTCTTAAGTTAGCAGTGTTTACCTCTTCATTGCATGAATATTCTTTGGCAGGAAAAGAAATGAAGCCTGTTAAATATAGAATGGAGATACAAATTCTATTTTCAAAGTACTATTTATTTTTAAGAGCCTGGATTATGCTGGGACTGGGCAAACCAGATTACAAAAATAAATTTATCTCATTGCCTTCCTCTACACATTTAAGATTATTATGCTTACGCTATGAGCAACAGTCATACATATCCTTGTATCTTCTAGAGCTGCCCATCAACTTCCACCATAATCCAAATAAATCCCTTTGTGCAGCTGCTGCTTCTTTCATTGCAAATGATACCCTTTGGAAACATTTGGAGCAAATTAAGGAACCCTTAGAAACACGTTTCCATACTTGCGATGTGAGGGTATTCCTCGCCAAATCAATGCATCTTCAAGATGTCTGGAGTTTTCAATAGATAAATTGGTAATCTTTAACCAAGGAGGAGGATGGGTATGTTACATAATCATATCCATATCTATAAATAGATAGTGTGTGTTCCTACTCCAAGACATAGAGCTCCTAAAACTCTTCTAATTTTATGAGTGATGGAGGTGATAACAGTATTTTTTTCTGACAGCATTTTATTGTGTAGTCCAGGATTATTTCGAATTCATGATCATCATGCCTCAGGCTCGCATGTGCCACCATGACTGCCTTAGGGGTATTTTTGTTCTTGTTGTTGTTATAACACTTTATCTTGGTTCCTGGATCCTGACATGAAAACTTCTAGACTCTGTGGAATTAGGAGACTCCCTTATATGCTAATAATATGACTAGTGACTGGAGTTCCCAAGCCTCAGGATAGAAACTGGTCACCAGAAAAAACTAAGGCATGATTAAAGGATTGGAAGTTTCAGACCCGCTTTTCAACTTGAGGGGGAAAAAGAGGGACCTCGAGTTTAAAGTGATCACCAACTACAGTTAATCCTATTTATATTAATGAGACATCTATAAAAACTTCAGACAACAGAATTCATTGAACTTCAAAGTTGGTGAACACATCAAAGTTCTGAAGGAATGGCATATCTCAAAAGAGCAGGGAAGTTCTGCACCCTTCTGACTGTCCTTTCCTCACCTGCCTCTTTATCTGGTAGCTTGTTTGCAAGAACCTTTAGTATAAACCTGTAAATATAAATCTTTCCCCAAATTATCAGAGAGAAGGGGAGGGTCTATGTGAATCCCCAATTGATAGTAGTTAGGCAATAGATAGTTAGGCAATGGTGATGCATGCCTTTAATTCTAGCACTCTGAAGGTAGAAATTTGAGTTTGAGGCCAACTTTGACTAGAGAGCAAGTTCCAGGACAGCGAGGGCTATACAGAAAAACCTTTCGTCTTGAAAAACCAAACCAAACCAAACAAATCCAAAAACCAACCAACCAAACATACAAAAACAAAAAAACAACTAAAAATAAACAAACAAAATCCAATGGGGACTTATGATTGATACATGAAAATGAAAGTAGATTAGTAAAACCAAACCTTTGCCTGTGGGGTCAGAAAAGAATGGTAGGGCCTGCTAGTGTACAGAGCTAGAAAAGTGGATGCTATAGCAAAAGCCTGCTCTCCAGCTCACGCACTTATTTTACTTAAATGTTTTAATGTTTTTCTTTTAGATATAAATTTTAATCACATATAATTTTTTTCTTTTTGCCTTATTTTTTGTTTTTATAGAGGTACTTTAAGTGTTTTTTTCTTTTCTTTTTTTTTCTGAGATAGAGTTTCTCTGTGGAACAGTCCTAGAACTAGCTTTGTAGACCAGACTGGCCTCAAACTCACAGAGATCCGCCTGCCTCTGCCTCCATGAGTGCTGGGACAAAAAGGTGTGAACCACCATGCCCAGCTTATTTTCCCCTTTCAGAAGAAAATGAATGTGTGATAGGTTCATGTGAGGGCAATGGAGTTTGATTTGTGCAAAGCATCTTTTCCTATTGTTTTATCACCTAGCACAGCCATAAATACTCACCAGATAGCCTCACTCACTGTGATAGCCTTGTCCCTTGCCTGTCATTCTAAAGACAGGGAAGCAGACAGTTAAACTCATACCAAGTTATTAACAACCTACCCTGCCAAGGGTTCTTCAAAGTACAATCCTTATTTTTCAGCAGCAAATCTGTCTGGAGCTCTGATTAAAAGGGCAGATTCCTACTCCACATTTGCCAAACCAGAATTGCCATTATGGAGTCAAGGAATTTGCATTTAACCAAATTCCAGGAAATTTCCATTTACAGGAATATTTTAAAATTGCTCTGTCAAAGTGTCAATGGCAGCAGACAGATTTAACCCAACACTGTCAGTGATAGTCTGAGGTGGTCCCCACTTAGGAACCTCTGCTCAGATAAAGCTAGGCTGGTGACTATACTGAAGCAGTTAGAGTAAGCAGTTAGTTTATTGAACCAAGAAAAAAGACAGCATGTGAATCAGCTTTAGATGCTGTTGGAGAGAGAGGAGAGAGAGAGAGAGAATAGCACATACCTACCTACGGCATTGATGTAGGCTTCTTGAGAAAGAGAGTCATCCTCACAGGTCTTAACAATAGTCAATAGCCATACATGATTTTATGGCTTTTGATGTCACATTGTTCAAAGCATGTAAGATACAAATAGGTTCAAAGATGAAGGAAAGTTTAAAAATTAAGTCAAAAAGTATGAGCCACTTTATGTATTTCTCTTCAAGAACTTTGTTTTTGCAAATCAAATTGTAAGGTCTTGAGATGCATTAGTCAGATTGAGGGATGAGAAACGAGTTCTGGCCTCAAATAAGCATAACTCATGTCTTTTTTCACATCTCTGTTTGAGGTATCTCTTGGGAAAAAAGAATACTGTCTCTGAGTCAGTTTTGAGCTGTCCCTGCTGGTGCTGAAGGTTTTGCTTATCAATCAGCAGGAAATGCAATTTAGATCAGAGACTAAGAGCTCTTTGCGCCACTCCTTTGTTTCTGTTTCTCTATCCTGCCTCAAAAGTTGGGTCTTACTCACATTCAACTGGTAAGAGCACAGGACACACTAAGGAGTAGTACTTCAGCATTTTAAACTTAACAATGTGGTGATATTACTCCTGGATAAGTAACTATTCTTCTGAAAGGGACAGTAAGCCCATTGTTGAATCTTAAAAAATAGTGTAAGCATATATAAGTTGACATAAAGCTAATACTTCTTTCTCTTTCAAACAACTTTAAACAATGCATTGCCTCCAAATTTACTCATTGAAGCTCTCCTAACATCATGGCATTAGGAGATAAGGCCTTTGGAAGCTAATTAAATGACATAATGATGATAGAGCTTCCCTGGTGGAATTAATACCCCTATAAGAAGAGTCATCAGACTGTGCCTTCCTTTCATTCTTATTTTATTTAAAGATTTTTTTAATTTTACATACCAACCCCAGTTGTCCATCCGTCCCCTTCTCTCACCCCCCATTACTTTCCCCCCATCCCACCTCACATCCACTCCTCAGAGAGGGTAAGGCCTCCCTTGGAGAGTCAACAAACTCAGATATACCAAGTTGAGGCAGAACCAAGCCCTCCCCTCTCCATCAAGGCTGAGTAAGGTATTCTACCATAAGGAATGGGCTCCAAAAGCCAGTTAATGCACCCGGGATAAGTTCTGGTCCCACTGCTAGGGACCCCACAAACAGATCAAGTCGCAGAACTGTCACCCACACTCAGAGGATCAAGTTTGGTCCCATGAAGGCGCTCTAACTGTTAATCCAGAGTCCATCAGCTCCCACTAGCTCAGGCCAGTTTCTCTGTGGTTTTCGCTATCATGGTTTTGACCCGCTTGCTCATATGATCATTATTTCTCTTCAACTGAAGTACAGGAGCTCGGCCCAGTGCTTGGCTGTGGATCACTGCATCTGTTTCCATCAGTTACTGGATGTAGGTTCTATGACAGTTAGGGTAGTCACCAATCTGATTACAGGGGAAGGCCAGTTTAGGCACCCTCTCCATTATTGCTAGGAGTCATAACTGGGGTCATCCTGTGGATTCTTGGCAATTTCCCTTTCTTTTACTCTTATTCCCTTTCTCTTTCCCCTGTGATTAGACAATGAAATGACAACTGTTTATGCCAGGTATTGCTGTCACCCCGCTCTTAGATTTCTCCAGAACTTAGTGAAAATAAGTTTATTCAATTTAATCCACCCAGCCTGTAATGTTTTGCTATGGCAGGATAAGCTAAAATACAGCTTGAGGCACATGTCTGATTTTCTCTGGCTTCTGAGTGAATTTGTTGAAGTACTGTAGTAACTCGTTAACTTCCACTAGGTTTTTTATTTCCTGAATACCACATGCCACTGGTTATTGCCTAGTTGTCAAATGACTACTTACCATACTCAGAGCACCTGTTCAACAAACTCAGGTATACTGTAATTTAATACTTTAGCTTATTTGTTATCCCTTCCTTTTTGGAGAAATTATAGAGATTTTTTTTACCACACTTCAATGAGCTAGATCCACAATAAGTGATTATGTAAGAAATGAATCAGATTTATAATGTTTCCTCTCTGTATACACCTCTCAGTCTCAAGAGAGGGTGGTAAATCAAGAAACTTATATAGTAACATAAATCTTGGAGTAGAAAGAAGTGAGGAAGAACTCTATGGTACTAAAATGGTAGCCAATTTCTAAAGGATGCAAATAAATTGCTCATGCAAAAAAAGACAGGAAAACCACATCAGGTAGAAATATAAGTATATACAATTTTCTAGAGGGCAAAAGACTTTGAACTGGAATATAGAATGATGGAACCCTGAAATTTGCCACCCAGATCCCTCCTTAGTAAACAACTTTCTCTCAGCTCCTGAGAGTATTAGGAGAGTCAATGTGAGTACCTTCATGGCCTCCTTCAGCTGCAGAGGTCCAAGTTGCACATGATTTCTTCTGGGACTATAGGACTTGATTGACTCATTCCAGAGGGGACAAAACTGAGAAAGGACCATTTGTAGCTAGAAGGTTTCCTGTACAATCAGGTTAAGTTATCTATAGAATCGGCTAGGATTGTTGTTGAGCTGGTATTACAGCTTTATGTCTTCACATGCACAACTCCCTCTCCTCCCCTCTCCCCCTCCCCTTCCTTTTCCTTCTCTTCCCTTCCTTTCATCAAATGACATTTTGCTAAATATTCTAAATTCAAGACAAGATGATATTAATCTTGGTACATTCATTGCATTTGATTTTAATTTTAGCTTGCTAGAAGCCACTGAAAGAATTTTACTTAAAGGAATACTGCACTCTACTCATTAGAAAACACCTGAAAACCTTAAATGGAGGGGCATCTAACAAAATATCTGATAAATATCTCTCAGAAAGTCAAAGTTATAAAAGATAAGGAAAGAATGAGAGGTTTATTTATTTATATATTTTTATACTTATTTCTTTTTTGAGATTATAATATAATTACATCAATTACCTCTTCCCTTTCCTTCCTCCAAGATGTCTTGTACACCCCTCCTTGCTATCTTTCAATTTCATGACCTCTCTTTTCATTGTTTGTTGTTCTATACATATATGTACAAACATATATTCTACCTTGTGTCTCCTAGCAATGTCAGAAGCTGTACCTATAAAGTCTCAGCAACATGGCTGCCTAAACCTGTGCTTAACAAGGACAACAACAACAGACATACTAAAGCAGATGGGAGAAAACCCAGGAGGCCTCAACCCTACACAAAGAACTATAGGCAACTAAGGAATGCTAAGAGCAGGAGAGATTTTTATAGAACATAAGAGATGAAATTGAACAGAAATAACAAGCAAATGTGATGTGTGATCCTGGCTAGGTTCCTGGAATAAGAAAAGGACACTCGAAAAAAACTATTGAAATTAGAACAAGTTTACTTAAGAATATTGTACCAATGTAAAATTCCTGTTTTTTATAAGGTTACATAAGGTGCTAACAACTAGTAAAAACAGTAAGGGGAAGGATATAATCATACCATTTCTTTGACCTTTCTGTCAGATCACACTCCAAAGGGTTACACAACTATCATTGGGGTTGCTATAGGAATAAGAACTAGTAGGGATTGCAAAGGTGAAGAAGATGGATAGATTAGTAGATACCAGCGATATTGGTGCAGATGATGATGGTGACTTAAGTATAATAATAGAGGAAAATCTGATGATAGAAAAGTTGTAAACTCTGTCAACTATACCTCCATGTTTCTATTTGAGGCTTCTAGTCTGAATAATTCATAAACTGAGCTATAATGTCCTTGTAGCTTGAGTTTGACTATTCTCCATAGGCTTATGAATTTCAACAGTTGATCCCAAACTAGTGGCATTCTTTTGGGAGGTTGTGGAACCTTTGGGATGTATAGCCTAGAGAGAGGAAATGATCACAGGGGTGGGTTCTAGGCACCTTTCTAACACACTTTTTGATTTGTCTAAACTCGTGAAAGAACTTTGGTCACTTTTTACTACTCTTCTTCAAATTCATGTATTTTTTTTTTAAAAAAACTAAGTGTTATTGCACATATATGTATGTGAAAATACTATGTATATGTAAATAGATGTATATTCCTAAATATAGCCTGTTAAATCTGTATAATGTTACTTGTATGTGTGTTTTCAGGGCTAACCATTTGGCACTGGACAACCAATTGGTATGCTCTTCCCTAGGGAAGGAAGGCTACCTCTCCCATTCTCAGCTTTTCCCAGTTGCTTACAGTCCTTTGTGTAGGGTTTAGGTGAGGGCCCATGGGATTTTCCCCATCCACCTTGGCATGTTCATTGGTGTCATCCTTGTTTAGCTCATGATTGGGCCCTCATACTGATGATAATTTAAGGGTGTACCTTCTGACATTTCTAATATGCACAGTCTCAGCACAAACTCCTTGATCTTCTGGCTGCTACAATCTTTCTGCTCCCTCCTCTGCAATGCTCCCTAAGCGTTAGGTGAGGTAGTGTTTTATAGACACAACCACTGGAATTTGGCTCCAGAACTCTACATTTTTATTGGTTTTAGTTTTCTGTAAATGGTCTCTGTGTTTTTTAAAAAGAAGTTTCATTTATGAGGGTGAAGAGTATAATTATCTGGGGGTATAAAGACAAGTGTTTAGACTATTATTAGAAATTATGCTGGTTTAGTAAAGTGTCAATTGTAGGTTCACCTCCAAGATCTGTGACGTCATTAGCATTGAGTAGTTAGATTTCCAGCATCAGGCATGGTCTCCCTCTTGTTGAGCAGGTCTTAAGTCTAAGCAGAGAGCTGTTGGCTTTGGCCAAGGTATGAGTGTGTCTACTGCATCTTTAGGGTTATCATGCCAACCTGGCTATTGATGTGGTTCTTAGGTGCCATAGTTGGGTAGGAGTGTTGGTTACCTTGCTTCTTTAGATGCTTGCATGACATTTTCTAGTACTATGAAAGCTAATCCTCAGGGAGGCTGGACACATACTCAAAACTCCTCCTCCACACCTTTCCTGCCTGGATGGGCCCCCTTTACATTACAACTACCTATTAATCTGTAGCTCTCTGAATATAAAAAGAAAACACTATTAAAAATCAGGAATCATTATTTATAAGATATAGAAAATCAAATGATTTTTAAATTATTTTCTGTATTATAATGCTTTTCTGAATTTATTCTATATGTTAGCTTTCTTTGTTTTTCTTTTTAAAGAAGATTATTTACTTATTTGTATGTATGTGTGTCTGTGTGAATTTACATACACCACACATATTCAGGTGCCATTGGAGACCAGAAGAGGGCATCAGATGCCCTGGAACTGGAGTTAGCTGTGGTTGTGAGCATCCTGATGTGGGTGCTGGGGACTAAACTCTTCTGCAAGACCAGAACATGTTCTTTACTGTTGAGCCATCTAATTAACTCTTCTGTATTGGTGTCATTGACCAAAATCATAGAAATAAAAGTATAGACATAGACAAATGTATTTTTAGATTTGGGTACTATTCTGGAACCATAACTAGTAGAGTGTTAGTGAGTGCTAAGCAATGACAATTTTTGGGCAAAGAGTCCCTAACTCGTTTATCTGTTTCCACAATGTAAATGCTTGTACTGCAGTCAATATCAATTTATCAATGTGACTTTCAGTTGGTATTTGACATATATGAGACTTAATAATCACCACTAGTGAACTAATATTCATTAGTTGCAACATGACAGTGAAAATTGGATAAAGGGTATTTGTGTGTTTTCTGTAAAGTTAAAAAAATAAGATTTATTTTTAATTATGTGTATGAATGTGTGTCTATGTGGTTTATGTGCATGAGTTTGGATGTCTGAGAAGGGCAGAAGACAAGATGAGATTTCCCTGGAGTTACAGGAGATTGTGAGCCATGATGTAGGTACTAGGAACTGAACTTCAGTCCTTACAAGAACAGCATGTACTTTTAATCACTAAGCCATCTTTCCAGCCCCTTTGCATTCAATCAAAATACTAATATTTACTCTTAGTATTTATTCATTTTTTTCTTAAAACTTAAGCTTCATCACAAAAATAAATCTGTGATACCAGTTCCTAGTAATTGCATTTGGATTTAGATAATAAAGTATTCATATGGCAGATCCTTTTAGATTTAACAATTGTAAAAATCTAAATAAAAAAGTTTTCTTTACTTTTATCAGGTTCTCAAATAACTGTGTGAAATGGGGAACATCAAAGTGAAGTTCATTATCAGAACTATTGAAATCCACCCATGCATTGACTGAGTACCATTCAGTGCCAGAGACCTATTATGCTGAGGGCTAATTTCAGGAGAGGGATTTTCTATACCCCTCTCATTAGCACCAGGAAGCTTTTGTTTAGAAAAAAGATTTTTTAATATGCTGGCCAGTTAGAGTCTCTACTGTTATAATGAGTTAAAATCAGACTTACCTTAAATTCTAAAGGTGAAACAATGCTGCCTAGCATGGAACTTTATTTCTGAAAAGGACTTTACAGCCCAGTTCCCCTACCATTTAATTAGCTAGTTGATGTTCCCACTGGATATAATTGTACTGTATTAGCTCTCTCTAGGGAGGCCATGGCAGAATATATGTGATGGTATCAGTTGAATGCCAGATAAAGGACTGGACCTAGAGTATTTGGTCCCTGAGTTCTATTGTCAGTTCCTAGTGATCATTGATTCAGTTGACAGCAGTTCTTTGGATATAGCTTAATCCCTGAGCAGCTTAAAGAGCAATGGCCTGGGTAACTTGGATTCAAACCCTGGCTTCATCATTTTTCAGGCATTGGATAGAAATGCCCTCAGACCTGCATTTTCAACTGTAAAAGCAGCAGATTCCCTGTCTGTACTCTTGCTCATCCCCATGACTTAGAAAGGGCAGGTATGAAAATATGTGTAACAACTTGTGTTACCTGAAGTGTACTCCAGTCATGTAATTATAAATATCTCTCAATGGACTTCTCTATCAATGTCATCTCAGCTGAGCAACCGTGTCTGGTCCCACGGTGACAAACAATCTGTCTGCTCTATATTCCCAATGTTAGAATACAAGTTCTAGGAGGTAAAACAATAGTGTAATATCATTCATTGCAGATTTATTGTATACTAAAACTTGCCTCTCAGACAATATCTCTCAATTCATTTTTATCAAATGAATGAATGAATGAACAAATAAAATAGTGTTATTTAATTTGGTTGAGTGTTCATAAGCCATTCATAATGCATATACTATCATTTCAATCTCTTAAATGCAAATGCAACCAATTTAGGTAACTGACAGGATTTGGTACTTTACAAGTAAATGAACATCTTTATCTTATTACCATCCATGGCTTCTCAAAACAAGTGGAGAAAAGAGCAGCTTATGATTGTCATTAATGCTTTCATCGACCACTGGATATTTTCTGTGTGGTTAGACATCCAAACACTGACTCTCCCACGAAGGGAACTGGCAGAATCTACCACAGTATACTTTCCTTCAGATGACGGCAACTTTTGGGGCCAATGTCTCTTATTATAATCCTAATCCCTCATTATTTCCTGCTGCCAGGAAGCTGCCCACAGCCTGCTTTCTTACAATGTCACATTGCTAAGCAGGTAGCTTTATGATTGGGGTCCTTTCAAGAATCCCCTTCATGGCAAGGACAGGATTTTACTTAAACAGAAGGTGGCAGTGTGGTTTGACCCAATATTGACACTTCTTCCTTGACATTAATAGTCTAGTCTACATCCTTATAGACTAGTCAATTGGCAACAATTTTCACATGCATTTCTGAACTCATTAGGCCACTCCAGTGTCCCTCAATTGTGTGCTCTTGCATGCAAACCTATTAAGTTCAGGAGTCACTCCTGAACTTAATAGGTGTAAACAGCAACTGCTTTATGTGCTCAAATTTTTTATTACTTTATAAATAATAACAATCAAAATTTCCACTACCTCCCCTCCTCCCACTTCCCTCCTGCTCCCCCTCCAGTCCTGAGAGTGGCAAGGTACCCTGCCCTGTGGGAAGTCCATGGCCCCCCCTCCATCCAGGCTTAGGAAGATATGCATCCAAAGAGAATAGGATCCCAAAAAGCCAGTACATGTAGTAGAGACAAATCCCAGTGCCATTATCATTGGCTTCTCAGTCTGCCCCAATTGTCAGCCATATTCAGAGGGTCCAGATTGATCTCATGCTTGTTTAGTCCCAGTCCAGCTGGATTTGGTGGGCTCCCATTAGCTCAGGCACACTGTCTTGTGGTCCTGAATTACTTGCTCATATTCTCCCTCCTTCTGCTCTTCAACTGGACTTTGGGAGCTCAGTCCAGTGTTCCGATGTGGGTCTTTATCTCCAGCATTATTTGTAATAGCCAGAACCTGGAAACAACCTAGATGCCCCTCAGTGTAAAAATGGATAAAGAAAGTGTGGCACATATACACATTAGAGTACTACTTAGCGGTTAAAAAAACCAATGGCATCTTGAATTTTGCATGCAAATGGATGGAAATAAAAAATACTATCCTGAGTGAGATAACCCAGACCCAAAAATATGAATATGGTATGTACTCACTCATTAGTGGATTGTAGCCATAAACAAAGGACATTGAGCCTATAGTTCATGATCCTAGAGAAGCTAAGTAAAAAGGTAAACCCAAAGAAAATATATATATATAGATCCTCCTGGAAATTGGAAGCAGACAAGATCGCCAGCCAAAATTGGGAGCATGGGAGTGGGTGGGGGTGGGGGGAAGGGTAGAGGAGGAGAGAGAGGGGAGAAGGGGAGGGTTGGAGAGAGCTTGAGGGAGTGGGATGGTTGAGATGTAGGAAGGGTGGATATGGGAGCAGGGAAGGAGATATCTTAATTGAGGGAGTCATTTCAGGGTTGGCAAGAGACTTGGATCTGGAGGGGTTCTCAGCTAGGACCCTGGGCAGTGGAGGAGAGGGTGCCCGAACTGGTCTTGTCCCGTAGTCAGACTGGTGACTATCTTGAATAACACTATTTGCTCAAATTTTTATGGGGCAGCAATTCAGAGTGGGTTAAAATGGACTTTCTGATACTCTGGCCAATGGTAACCTCTATAGCTGTAGTCATTTGATGGATCAACTGGGTTTAAGCAGTTTAAGATGACCTTGATTGCACATCTGAAGGTGATATCAGATACCACCTGAGCAAAATATCTCCAAATGACCCTTAAACTTTTAGCAGCCTAGCTCAGTCTTTGTCTTATGGTATAGCATTGCAAGAAGGAAAGACCTAACTGCTCTAGGGAAGGCTGAGAGAATGGAACTATAACCAGAAAGAACATTCTGATAGCTTATTAAGAGGTAGGGGACTAGATCTGTATAATCCTTTTGAGAAGTACAGTTCCATATTGGCACAATATTGCTTGTCTTTAGAATTTTAAGCTTCTGCTTTTATTATCCTTTCTTATTACTCATGTCTGAAAGAAGACCATCCAATTAACACCAGAGCCAATATCGGAAGAGTCTGTAAGGGACCATTACTATAATAAGATGGTGCTCACAGTGACTCCAGGATTGTAGTTTAAAATGGGCCTTAACAGAAACATTCAAAGTACAGAAATCATCAAATGCCACAAATTAGCCCTGCCCCCACTTCTAGAGAATGAATCTGTAAACATTTCTAAGCATGCTACCCCTAAATCACTCTATGCTTCTTGGTATAGTCTGAAGACTGGTGAGAGGGCACATAACTGACAGAGAGACTGTTCTCCCATTCTCCATCTCATTACATCTTGTGGGTGTTGGGGTATGTTTTATGGAAGGTCTCACTTCACTTTTGAGATATTAACAAGAAATTCTCAGCCAATGTAAGCTTACTGTCAGTTCATCTTATTCCACATCCTTCCATATGGCCCATTCTTTCCTGATTTGGACAAATATAGTTGATTTATTTCTATGTAAGCAGTCCATACTGAAAGGTATACAATTCATGTATGCTACATTTCCTAAATCTTATTCTTGAAACTATCCAGAAAACAAAAGTGCTCTGCATCTAAGCTTGGAGCTATACCATTAGTATACATGGCTGCCTGCATTATTATTTTAAATCAGAGTTTGTTATTCTATTTTCTCTCAAAATGGGCTGAAAGATATGGCCTACTGTTTCACCTGCCCACCCCACATGTTACCCACAGGATGGAATTTCCTGGTGCTCAGTGTCAATTGCTTCTACTGAACACTGAGAAAGTCTTCTCCCACAGACCTATGATACTGGTAGCTCATCAAATTTTTCATTTTGTTCTGGACACTAAAAATGCACAGAGGCGATGAAGAGGCAAAGCAAGATGGTGACCACCTTCCTGGGAAAATCTTTGATTTGAACAACTATCCACAGAACAAAAATATCTTCACAAGAGATGAGGAAACTAGGGAAAAGAATAAATAATAACATTAAAAAGATATTTGAAGACAATAGGAAGATCAGTTTTAAATCACTATGTTATCTCTTTTTCCAGGTAGCATAGCACATGTAGCTACCGATTCCTTAAGGAAAAGGAAGGGAAGTGAGTACAAGGCTTTGCCCTGGACCAGAACCCTAGGTCTGCTTCAGTAAACACAAAATAAACAAGACTTTCAAGTCTTATCAAACTTAAGAAGAATCCAATAATATCATATCAAGTCCCCTTTTCTGGCCATAATGTTATAAACCTAGAAGTCAGCAGCAGAGGAACATTAGAAAATTAGGAACTAAGTGGAATAAGAAAAAAAAACACAGAAGGTCAATGAAGAAATTAAAATAAAGATTAGAAAATTTTTAATGGAAATGGGAATGGAAACACAAAACCTCCCCAAACCTATGGGATATAGGAAAGATAACTCTGAAAGAGAAATATATAGCAACAAACACCCCTACACACAAATCATGAATTAACAATGTGACACTGTACATTAAGAAACTAAAAAAGTCCAAATGAAATAAATTTATCTTCTATTCTTTTTAAATTTATTTTTCTCAGTGATAAAAGTCATCAATCTTTATTGAGTTCTACCTATTAAAATTTTAATAAAGAATTTAAAAAAACCCTTACCAAAGAAAAAAAAGAAAGAAACTGGAAAAAAGCAATAAATGACACCTGAAATCAGTAGGAACACAGAAATTATAAAATTAAAGAAGAAATAAATTAAAGGCTTGAAAGACAATAGGAAACATCAATGAAACTAAGATAGCTTTCTGAAAAAGTATATAAAAGCAACACCTTTAGTAATACTAATACAAAAAGTTAATGAGCAAGGACACTAGTGGAGATACTCTTACAGACCATCAAAGGAAATGTAAGGCAGTTAAGCCACTATGGAAAACATTATAGAGACACCTCAAAAAGCTAAAAATGGAAATGCCATATTGTCTTACTATACCTCTCCTAGGTCTATAAAGGAACAAAGTCAGGCAACACAGAGTTACCTGCACACTGATGTTTAGTGTGTCACTATTAACAATAGCTAAATTATGAAATTAACCTAGGGGTCTATAAACATAGGAAAGTGATATTTTGTTTGCCCATAAAGAAGAAATAAATTGTCACTTTCAAGAAAAATTCAAATAAATAAAATCAGAAAATAAAAATTAGATCTTACAATTAATACTGTAGGAATAGCAAAAGTTATGAAATTGTTATGAACATATGCTGATAAGTTGGACAAGATAGAAAAAAAGCATTAATTCTTTAATACATATGTAACCTTCCAACCAAGACTGAATTATGAAGAAATAGAACATCTGATTATATCAAGAATGGATGAGGAGACCAAACCAGTATTAAACAGTTCCCCATCAAAGAAAAGGTCAGGAAATAGGTAAAGAAGTGAGCAAACAACCTAGAGGGTGGGGGAAAAAATCTTTTTGAGCTGTACATTTTTATTGAGACTCAATATCTAGAATATACAAAGACTACAGAAACTAAACAAGAAAAAAAGTTAAAGAACATTTTTCAAAAGATAAAATGCAAATGACCAATTAACATATGGAAAAATCTTAAATTTAATTAGTCATTAGAAAAATGTAAATCCATCTTACTCCAGTCAGAATGGCATTCATTAAGGAAACAAATAAGAAGACTAGTCAGATGGCTTGGAAAGAAATGCACTCGCTGCCCCTTTCTAAAAAAGCCTGAGGATCTATGTTTGATTCCTGGAATCCCCATTAAAAAGCCAGATACAGCAATACAAGCATCTGTAAGACCAGCATGCCTATATAGGGAGATGGGAACTTGAAACAGGAAAGCTGGTGGAAGCCCCAAAGTCAACCAGCCTGGAGAATGCACTGCCCATGCAGCAGAAGCAAGAGACCCTGTCTTAACAAAGCAGAAGGCAATAATCCAGTTGTAAAATTTGTTCCCTTACTTCCACAGTGTACATACACACACCACCACCATAATTGAGATATTAACAAACCAAAAACTATGGATTGACATCCATGATGAATATATATGCAAAGTCAACAAAGGTAATAAGGTGAATTCAGTAGCACATTTAAACAATCACTCATCTTGAGTAAGTGTGATTCATATCTGGCAGGTAAGAATAATTGTATTGGCCATGTTCCAGCCCCTGACTTGGAAAAAGGCCCCCCACTTGACCAGAGGTCATGCTGACCTCCAAACTCCAGGTAGGCCACCCACTCACAGACACCTAATTCTTTCAGTGCCTGATCATCCTACTCCCAACCACCCCTCCACTCCTTCTCACCATATTCCAGCCCCCAACTTGGACAGAGGCCCTCTGCCTGATGAGAGGCCACCCTACCCATCAGAAGTCCACCGCCAACACAAATGGAGACACTCTACTCAACCACAGGCCACTTTAGGCAGAGGATGAGAGAGAAAACAGAAAGAAAAGAACAAAACACCCATCCAAAAAAGACAAACTCAGAAATCCACACATAGATGCTTAGAAGCAAGCATTAAAAAAAATCAATAGTAGCCAAGGCAGTATGCCAACACCAAAGCCTAGCTAGTCTACTACAACAAGTGCTAAATATTCCAACACAGCTGAAGCACAAGAAATAAAAACTTTAAAATGAACTTTATGAAGATAATAGCAGACCTTGAAGAATAAGTGAATAAACCCCTTAAAGATATTGAGGGAAAGACACACAAAAAATTGGAGGAAATCAATAAGTCCCTTAAAGAAAGCTAACAAAGACAAGAAAAATCTTGAAAGAAATGAATAAAACTGTTCAAGACCTAAAAATGGAAATAGAAACAATAAAGGAAACACAAACTTAGGGAATTATGGAAATGAAAAACCTAGGTAAGCAAAGAGGAACAACAGAGACAAGCTTCACCAACAGAATATAAAAGATGGAAGAAAGAATCTCAGGTGTTGAGCTACAATAGAAGTAATAGAAACACCAGTCAAAGTTAATGCTATCTCTAAAAAATTCCTGGCACAAAACACCCAGGATATTCATGATACTATGAAAAGAACAAACCTAAGATTAATAAGAATAGAAGAAGGAGAAGATCCCTTCACAAAGTCCCAGAAAATATTTTTAACAAAATCATAGAAGAAAATTTTCCTAACTTTAAAAACATGTCTATAAAGGTATAAGAATCTTACAGAACACCAAATAGATAGGACCAAAACAGAAAGTCCTCTCTACACATAATAATCAAAACACTAAACACACAGAACACTAAGTACTTGGTTCTATGAACTTGCCTCTTAGCATTACTTTCATTTTATCTCATAGGTTTGTTGCAAGGAGTGGGCCGCTTATTTGTCCTGGCTGCCCAGCTAGCTTAGCCCCAAAATAACCAGACAGTAACTGTATTAATTAAATCACTGCTTAGCCCATTAGCTCTAGCTCCTTAATGGCTAATTCTTACATCTTAATTTAACCCAATTCTATTAATCTATGTATTACTACGTGGCAGTGGCTTACCAGGTAAAATTCCCAGAGCCTGACTCTGGCAGATCCATGGCATCTCTCTGACTCTGCTTTCTTCATCCCAGAATTCAGTTCTGTCTTCTCCGCCTACCAAAGTTTTGCCCTATCAGGCCAAGGCAGTTTCTTTATTCATTAACCAACCAATACAAGCAACCCATTAACCAACCAATACAAGCAACCCACAAAGGGGACTCACATATCACCTCCCCTTTTCTGTTTAAATAAAAAGGAAGGTTTTAACTTTAACATAGTAAAATTACATATAACAGATATCAAGCAAGAATTACAGTGCTCCTTGCAACATAGGTTTGTCTTTGTTGTGTATTCATTTTTATTGAATTATAGAGAGTCTTTATTTTTTATTTCTGCTTTGACCCAGTAGTTATTTAGTGAGTGGAGAACTGTTCAATTTCCATGAGTTTGTATACTTTCCTGATGTGGGATCCCCCTCTGTATGCTGTGATTACCACTGATTAATAGAGAAACTGCTTTGGATCTATAGCAGGGCAGAACAGAGTTAAGCGGGAAGCGGGGACTAAGCTGAATGCTGGGAGGAAGAAGGTGGAGTCAAGAGATGCCATGTAGCCACGAGAGTGGAAAGATGCAAGCTGTCAGCTGGAACCTTGCTGGTAGGCCACAAGCCTTATGGTAAAATATAAAATAATGGAAAAGAGTTAAATTAAGATGTAGAGCTAGCTAGCAATACACTTAAGTTATTGGCCAAGCAGTGACTTAAATAATATAGTTTTCTGTGTGATTATTTTATGAGTCTGCATGGCTGGGAAATGAACAAGCAGTCTCCTACAACAAATTTGCCCTCCAACATGGTCAACTATATCCATGTAAAACCTGACAAAGCTTAAAACAGAATTCTAGACACAAAAAAACCCCAGAGTTTAATACAGCTTCTTTCTCTGTTTGTGGGTAGTATGCCATAGCTACTTTAAGAGAGGTTTTCCTGATTCAGCAGTAGCAGAGAAAAAAATACTATATAGTTTTGAGAAGGTGGCTTCCTGGGCTGTGCTGCTAGCATGAACTCTGACTCTTTTGGGAGATCTGGCTATGAAACATTTAAATGGGGTTTGTGAGCAGAGAGCTACAACTTGCTTAATGGCAACATTGACCCACTGTGTGCCTGAAAATAGGGCTATGAGCATGGTTTGCACTAAACAGACCTCTGTCCCACCATGTTGGACAGGGTGGAGCCAAAAAGGCAAAGCAGCCTTAGTCTTAGTAAGGATGCTTAGCTGTTTAACATTTTTAGAAGCACTTCTGGACAGAAAAGGATTTCAGATACACAATAGAACAGATACAGACATAAAAGACCTCTAAATGAGTCACAGTGTGTTTAAAAATGTATGTAGGCTTGGGAGAGAGAAGAAAAAGAGTAAAGAGACAGTAAATGTAACAGACAGTCATAGATTAAAGGAGTAAAGATAATTAAATAAATATTAAACTTGTAGAAAAAGTAATAGAGTAAGAAAAATAAGCCACATAAATACACAGAGAGTCTGGATTATGTATATTATTGTGTTTTCTTTCATTTTTTTTTTGACTGTGAAAGAGCTAAGTACAGAGAAACAGTTTATTGTATGGGCTGCTAAGCTAAACCAACCTATATATTTTAATAGCATTTTGATTCTAAAATTTGGGTCTAAGGATTGTTGCCTTGTGAAAGAGGTTCTGCTTTTGTTTCTACAGAAGATGAGAACCTGTGGATTAATTCCAGACTAATGTGGTTTGATGGACCCCCCCAAAGGTCGCTGTGAACACCACCCAAAATACTTCACACAACAAAAAGCAGGAAGCAGTTTGGTGAGAACTACACCAATATTCCCAAATACTGTCTGTAAATGTTTGTTTATATTTAAAGGGGTATATGCTATAGAGATTTGCATTGGTATGGATCTTGGTTTATTGATACACATTTAAGATCAATTTTGTTATATGTATATTTCTGCTTTTGATTAAAGTATTGTGTTTGTGCAGCTCATTCAAAAATGTAATGAATATATACAGGTTAATAGATAGTCATCTATAAGAGTCAAGCTTGTAGTCATGTGAATTAGGTTTTCTAGATGTACAGAGAAATATTGTAACTGTAATTCTTGCTTGATACCTGTTTTGTTATATATAATTTTTCTATGTTAAACATAAAAGGGGAAATGGTGTAGGAAGTCCTTCTGTATATGTGTTGCTTTTATTGGTTAATGAATAAAGGAAGCTGTTTTGGGCCTGCACATGACAAAATAGAGCTATGCGGGGAAAAATAAACTGAATGCTGGGAGAAAGAAGGCGGGGTCAGAGAGACATCAGGTAGCCACCACCAGAGACAGATGCAGGGGATGGAACTTTATCTGGTAAGCCACAGCCATGTGGAGATACACAGATTAATGGAGATGGGTTAGTTTAGGACATAAGAGTTAGCCAGAAATATGCTTACTTAAGCTATTGGCCAAACAGTATTGCAAATAATATAGTTTCCATGTGATTATTTTAGGACTGAGCAGCCAGGAACAAACAAGAAGCCTCCTACAACACTTTTCATTGTTGAAATAAAGAAATTAGAGAGATCTCATTCTAGCAACATATCAGCACACCTAAAATCTCTAGAACACGAAGAAGCAAGGTCACTCCACAGGAGTAGACAGCAGGAAACAATCAAAATGGGGGCTGGAAATCAATAAAATAGAAACCAAGAAAACAATGCAAAGAATCAATGAAACAAAGAGTTGGTTCCTTGAGGAAATCTGCAAGACAGACAAGTCCTTATGCAAACTAATCAAAAGACAGAGAGAATATTCAAATTGACAAAATTAGAAATAAAAAGTGTGTGTGGGGGGAACAAACAACACATTTCAAGGAATTCCAAACAATCATTAGGTCGTATTTAGAAAGCCTGTACCCCATAAAATTGGAAAATCTAAAAGAAATGGATAATTTTCTTCACAGGTACCACTTGTCAAAGTTAAATCAAGTTCAGATAAGCCTGGCAGTGGTGGCATATTCCTTTAATGTCAGCACTCAGCAGGCAGAAGTAGGAAGATCTCAGTGAGTTTGAGGTTAGCCTGGTCTACAGAGCTGGCTTCAGGACAGCAAAGGCTACACAAAGAAACCCTTTCTTGGAAAAAATGAAGTAAATTAGATAAACAATATATAGATCTATAATCCATAAGCAAATAGAAGCAGTCATTAAAAGTCTCCTAATTGTCCCCCCTAAAATCCAAGGGCCACATGGTTTTAGCACAAAACTTTACCAGGTTGAACATTGCCAAATTCATTTCATGATGCCACAGTAACTCTGATACTCAAACCACACAAAGAATCAACAAAGAAAGAGAATTACAGAACAATATCCCTTGTTAAAACCAATGAAACAATACTAGGTAAAATATTCACAAACCTAATTCAAAAACACATCAAAAAAACACTTGCTATGATCAAGTAAGCTTCATCCATGAGATGCAGGGATGGTTCAGCATAAGAAAATCAGTAAGTAAAATCCATCATATAAACAAACTAATGAATAACTCAAATGATCATCTTAAAGATGTTGAAAGAGCCTTTGACAGAATGCAATAACCCTTCATGATAAAAATTCTTGGAGTGAGTAGAGATACAATAAACACAGCTCAACATAACAATGGCAACGTAAAGCAAGTCTAAAGCCAACATCAAATTAAATGGAGAAAAACCCAAAGCAATACTACTAAAATCAGGAACAAGACAACGTTGTCCACTCTCTTCATATCTATTCAATATAGTACTTGAAGATCTAGCTAGAAAAATAGGATCACTAGAGAAAATCAAGGGGATACAAATGGGAAAGTAAGGAGTTGGAGTAATGCTATTTATAGATTATATGATAGTATACATAGGTGACAACAAAAATTCTACCAGGGAACTCATATAGTTGATAAATATCTTCATTGAAGTGGCTGGATTCAAAATTACAAAAAACATCAGTTTGTATTCCCACCAGCAATGGATGAGTGTTCCCCTTACTCCACATCCTCTCCAGCATAGGCTATCATTGGTGTTTTTGATTTTAGCCATTCTGACAGGTGTAAGATGATATCTCAAAGTTGTTTTGATTTGTATTTCCATGATTGCTAAGGAAGGTGAACATGACCTTAAGTATCTTTTGTCCATTTGAACTTCTTCTGTTGAGAATTCTCTGTTCAGGTCAGTACCATCTAGAGGGGATCCCAGGTGTCCACGGGGATGTCCCCAGCTAGGTCCTTGGGCAGCAGAGGAGAGGGTACCTGAACTGGCCTTGCCCCACTATCACACTGATGATTATCTCGAATATCACCATAGAATCTTCATCTGGCCATGGGTGGAGATAGAGACAGAGACCCACATCCACATCAGAGCAATGGAATGAGCTCCCAAGGTCCAGTTGAAGAGCAGAAGGGGGGAGAAGATGAGCAAGAAAGTCAGGACAGCAAGTTATTGGTCCACCCACTGAGAGAGTGTGCCTGATCTAATGGGAGCTCACCAAATCCAGCTGGACTGGGACTGAATGAGCATGTGATCAAACTGAACTCTCTGAATGTGGCTGACAATGGGGGCTGGCTGAGAAGCCATCGATAATGGCACTGGGACCTGTTTCTACTGCATGTATTGGCTTTTTGGGACCTTAGTCTATTTGGAGGAACACCTTCCTAGGCCTGGATGGAGGGGGGAGGGCCTTGGACTTCCCACAGGGCAGGGTACCCTGCCCTCTCTTAAGGATGGAGGGGGAAGGAGGAGGGTTAGTGGGAGAGTGGGAGGGGAATGGGAGAAGGGGAGGAAGTATAAATTTTTCAATGGAAAAATAAAAAAAGAAAGAAATTTAAAAAGATATTAGAAGATGGAAAGATCTCCCAAGCTCATGGATCTGTACAATTAACATAGTAGAAATGGCCATCTTACAAAAATAAATCTAAAGATTCACGGCAATCCACCAAAAATTTCAACACAATCCTTTACAGACCTTGAAAGAACAATACTCAACTTAATATGGAAAAGCAAAAATTCCAGGATAGTTAAAATAATCCTGAACAATAAAAAACATCCTGAGGTATCACCATCCCTGATATCAAGCTCTACTACAAAACTAGAGTAATAAAAACAGCTTGGTATTGGCTTAACAACAGATACATTGGTCAATGGAATCAAATCATAGAAGATCCAGATATAATTCCACACACATATGGATACTTGACTTTTGATAAAGAAGCCAAAAATACACAATAGTAAAAGAAACCATCTTCAATAAATGATGCTAGTCTAACTGGATGAATGTAGATGGATGCAAATAAATCCATATCTCTCACCCTACACAATACTCCAGTCCAACTGGGACAAAAGCATCAACATAAACCAGACACACTGAACCTGATAAAAGAGAAAGTGGGGAATAGCCTTAAACACATTGGCAAGGAGACAACTTCCTGAACAGAACATTGATAGGGCAGGCACTGAGATCAACAATCAATAGGAGTGAATTGTGAACCTGAAAAGCTTCTGTAAGACAAAGGACACCATCAATTAGAACAAAATAGCAGCCTACAGAATTGGAAAAGATTTTCACCAACTCCACATCTGACAAAGGGTGGATTTTCAAAATATATAAAGACACCAATAAACCAAATAATCCAATTAAAAAGTGGGGCACAGATCTAAACAGAGAATTCTCAACAGAGGAATCTCAAATGGCTGAGAAACACTTAAAGAAATGTTTGACATCCTTAGTCATCATGGAAATGCAATCAAAAGTACTTTGATATTTCATCATAAACTTATGAGAATGGCAAAAATCAATAACAAAAATGACAGTTCATACTTGCCTGTAGACAGAAGTTTCTGTCCTCCCAGTTCTGCAGCCATTCAGTCCCAAATAAACACACAGAGACTTATATTAATTGTAAACTGTTTGGCCTATTCAGGCTTATTACTAGCTAGCTCTTATGACTTAAATTCACTCATAATTACTGTCTATGTTTAGCCACATGACTTGGTACCTTTTCTAAGTAAGGTATTCTCATCTTGCTTCCTCTGTGTCTGGTTTGCAACTGACTCTCTTTTTTTCCTCTTCCCAGAATTATTCTATTCTGATCACCCTGTCTATACTTCCTGCCTGGCTATTAGCCAACTAGCATTTTACTAAACCAATACAAGTGATGAATATTTACAGTGTTCAAAAGCATTATCCACAGCACTAGTCAGGATATGGAATAAGAGGAACATTCCTCCACTGCCGGTGGGAGTGAAAACTTATACAGACACTGTGAAAATCAGTATGTCAGTTCCTCAGAAAACCTCAAGATCCAGCTATTTCACTCTAAACACAAAGGATGCTCCATCCTATCACAACGACACTTGTTCAAATATGTTCAGTGTTATTCATAATATCCAGAAACTGGAAGCAATCTAGATGTCCCTCAACTGAAGAATGGATAAAGAAAATATGGTACATTTATACAATGGAGTATTACTCAATGTTAAAAAAATGGTATCTTGAAATTTATAGGCAAATGGATGGAACTAGACAAAAATAATCTCGAGTGAACTAACCCAGACCTAGAAAGACAAACAATAGGTATGTCCTCACTTTTAAGTGGATATCAACTGTTAAGTAAACGATAATCATAATACAATCCACAGACCCAGAAAGGCTAAGTAACAAATAGTGTTTTAGGGGGATGCATGGATCTCCCTAGGAAGGGGAATTGAATAGATTTTATAGGTGGACTGTGGGCAGATGGGAATGGAAACAGGAGAGGGAAGGGATGGAGGGAAAGAGTATGCAAGAAGATGACTGGAATTTGAGGGCCTTTGGGGAGTGATGTGGAAATCTAGTTTAGTAGAAACTTCCAGCATTCTGTGACAGTGACTCTATTGAGGACTTCTAGTAAGGAAGGATATGGAACATGAACCAGCTATTTTTCCCTAACTGGGCAACTCCCAGTGATGGGACTGAGACACCAAACCAGCTACAAAACCCTTGACCTACAATATATCCCACCTACAAGATGTGCTGGGGCAATGGAGACACAGAACTTTCAGCAGTGGCCAGCCAATGACTGGTCTTACTTGACACCCACACCACAAGAGGGAGCCCATGCTTGACACTGACTAAACAACTAGGAACCAGAGGCTGGATAGTCCAGAGACCTAGAATAGAAAAAAAATCAATAAAATAACTCCTAATGATATTCTACTATACTCATAGATTGGTGCCTAACCCAATCATCATCAGAGAGGTTTCCTCTGGCAACTGGTGGGAAAGATGTAAAGGCCCACAGCCAAACATTACGTGGAGAGAAAGCTCAAATTGGAGATCACCAATGGATTCCTCCCCTCAAAGCTTAAAGAACTCTATGGAAGAAGGGGAGAAAAACTGCATGAGTCAGAGGGGTTGGGGATAACAGGAGAAGAAAGCCCACAAAATCAACTAAGTAGGGCTCATGGATGTTCATAGAGACTGAAGTGGCAATCATGGATCCTGCATGAGTATATACTAGATCCGGTGCAAATATGTTATGATTGTTAGCTTGGTGTTCTTGTGGAAATTCTAACAGTGGGAGTGGGGGTGTCTCTGACTCTTTTGCCTGCTCTTGGGACTCTTTTCCTTCCATTGGGTTGCCTCATCTAGCCCTGATTTGAGGGTTTGTACCTAGTCTTAGTGTAACTTGTTATGCAATGTCCAGTTGGTATTTCTGGGACCTTCTATTTTCTGAAGGAAAATAGAGGATCAATGGGTCTGGGGAAGATGGGTGGGAAGGAAGAACTAGGAGAAGTGAAGAGAGGAGAAACTGGTTGTGATGCATCGTATGAGGTAATAATAATAACAATTGTATTGCTTACTTCTCTTGTTGTGATAAAGTAATCCAAGAAAAGCAAACTAAGGAAGAGAGGATTTCTCTTTGGTTCACAGTTCAAGGGTAAAGTCTACTGTAGCAGGGATGACATTGTGGCAGGAGACTGATGAGCAGTTGTTCATTTTGAATCTGAAATCAGGAAGTAGTGTGTGATGAATGCTAGTGCCCAGCTCACTTTGTCTTTTTATTCAGCCCAGACAGAAGTCCAGGAAATGATGCTGCACATATTTGTGGTGGGTCTTCCTACATCAATGAACCTAATCAAGATCATCCCTCACAAATGTGGGGCAGATTGACTTTCTAGCCTTACAGTACTTTCTTTTTTACTTTCTTGCCTTGAGCTCATTTTTTTCTTTATTTTTATCTTATTTTCCACAATCTTACAAATAGCATGAAATTATTATTAGAACAAAGAGGATGCAAATAGGTAAATAAGAAAGTAAATATTTTTAGCTATTGAATTTAAAAAGCATGACCCTTGAATCAGTTACATTAGTATCACCTGGGAGCTTGCTAGAAATGCAGAGTTTTGCTATAAATACTACTCCAGATTTACTGGATTAGAATCTACATTTAATACATCATCAGGCGATTCTCATGTTCATGGATGCTTGAAAAACTCTGTTGCAGTACACTCTCTTACTTTGTCTTTCAGAGTCCCCAAGAATAAACTGAAGTATATCTATATATCTGAGTGCATGTTCTATAACCATTAATTTTTGCTTTCCTCTTTGTCCCTGGCTATGGATATTTCCTTAGGGGAAGGCTCTGTAAAATCCCCAAGAATCCCAAGTAAATCATGGAGAGTATTCTATATAATCTACCAGGGAGCTGGCATTGGTTAGTTTTCAACCAAAAATATGCTTCTTTGGCCGAAAGACATTATGTGTTTGTGGTGTGTATATACCTGTACATGCTCACGTGGATGCAGGCATGGATGCTTGGGTGCCTATGGATGTGTATGGAGGCCAGAGCTTGATTTATTGCTCTGTACCTTGTTCTTCCTTCCTGTCTTTTTTTTTCTTATTTTTATTGTTTGGTTTTTCAAGACAGGGTTTCTCTGTGTAACAGTCTTGGTTGTGCTGGAACTTGCTTCGCAGACCAGGCTGACCTCCAACTCATTAAGATCCACCTGCCTCTGCCTTTCAAGTGCTAGGATTAAAGGTGTGCACCATCACAACTCAGCCTTCCATCTTGTTCCAATAAATATTTTATTAATTTTAAAATTTAATTTGAGAACATCATACAATGTATTTTGATCTTATTTATTCCATCTCCACCCCTTATCTCTTCTCAAATCCACTCTACCTCCCTATCCTATACCCAACTTCATAAGTGCTTTTTATTTTATGTTTATTCACCAACTCCAATTTGTGCTGTTCATGTACTTCTGTGAGGTCAACCACTGGAACATGTTCAACCTAACCCAAGCCATACCTCTAAAGAAAACTTATTCTCTCTCTTTCATAATCCATCAACACTCCTAGATCCTCAGCTAGTGTATGGGGAGTTTATGAACCCTTCCTGCTCCATGCTAAAATGTTGACTAGTTTGATCTTCCATAGGTCTTATGTAGGCAACCACATCAACTGTGAGTTTATTAATGCAGCAATCCAGTTATGTTTAGAAGACACCATTTTACTTTGCTCTTCTCCAACCTCTGGCTCTTACCATATTTCTTCTTCCTCTTCCACTATGATTCCTAAGCCTTAGGAAGTGGTGTAACATAGATATCTCATTTGTGTCTGAGCACTCCTATTTTACTGAGACAAAACACCATGACCAAAACAACTTTGGGAGTAAAGGGTTTACACTTCCATGCCATTGTTCATTGTTGAAGAAAGTTGAGGCAGGAACTTAAGCAGGCAGGAACTGGTACAGAGTTCATAGAGCAGTGCTGCTCATTGACTTGCTCATTTTCATTGTAAAGCTGCATAAGAGTGATCACTAATATAACTACAATATTAGGCTGTCTTTAAATCTCTTCCATTAATGCCATTAATCCAAAACCAAAAATATTTAGCTTCAGGCAGACTCTTTTGGAAAGGGCAGAAAGAAGCCACATTCTTTGCCAAAATGTCATAGTAAAGGTCTCTAGGGCATTACTGATATTCTTCCCCTCTGAAACTTCTTGAGCTGGGTTCCCACAGCTCAAACCACCCTCAGCACTGCTTTTCTTCCTTATTTTAGTATGTCCCATTAAATCCCACTTAAAGCATTCTAGTGTTTTCCTAATCCAAAGTCCCAAAGACCACATTCTACCAAGAAGTGGCATGGTCAGGACTGTCACAACAATACCCTAGTCCCTGATACCAACTTCTGTCTTAATCAGTGTTCTATTGCCGTGATGAGATACCCTAACACTGACAACTCTTATAATGGAAAATATTTAATTGGGGTTTAGTCCATTGTCATCATGGGAGGGAGCATGGTGGCGCACATGCAGACACATCCTGGAGAAGTATCTCAGAGTTCTACATTCTGATCCACAGGCAATAGGAGAAGAGAGAGACTAAGGCTGACCTGGGCTTTCCCTGCACAAAACAGAATTTCTCTGTATAACCCTGGGTATCACTCTGTAGATCAGGCTGGCCTCAAACTCAGAGATTTTTCCTCCTCAGCCTCCTGAGTGCTGGGACAATCAGGTGTGTACCACCACCAGTTGGGCTTTTGAAACTTCAAAGCCCACCCACAGTGACATACTTCCTCCAACAAGGCCACACGTATTACAAGACTACACCTCCTAATCTTTCTCAAGTAGTGTCATTCCATAATGAATAAGCATTCAAATATATGAGCCTATGGGAGCCATTCTAAGTAAAATCACCACACTCCTCAATCATTTATTCTCTACATTATGAAGAGTTGTGAGTTTCTGCATTAACTACCTACCACTGCACAAAAAAATCTATATGATGTGTGATAGCAGCACTAATCTACAGGTTGAAAGGTAACGCAAATTTAGAGGGTAGTTTGATACTATGTTTATATATTAAACTAATCGTAGATTCACTCCTGGGGCATATAAGTTCCACAACCATGAATTCTCGTCCATATTTTTAGTACCAGAAATGTCTTTCTTCCTGTGGAGTGGGTCTTAAGTCCAACCAGAAAGTGATTTGTTACTCCTATAATATTCATGACACTCTTATACCTGTAGGCCTGTTTTGCCATGCTGACCCTATTTTAGTTCACAGAGTTCAAAGTTGTGTAAGGCTCTTGATGTCTTTCTCCCTGGAAACCTGCATAGCACCTTCTAGTACTGAGAAAGCCAGCTAGCATGAAGTTTTTTTGGTCAGTACCAAGTTGATTTCTCCATGTTCTGTGACCAATATATGTGATACACTGTTAATGGGGGTACAAATGGGTGTGGCCTCTATGGAAATCAATATTGGTGGATTCTCAGGAAACTAGAATTAGATCTATTATATAAATCAATTATATCACTGCTGTCAATACCCAAAGGACTTTATTTTCTACTAAAGAGATATATACTCACATGTTCCTAGATGTTCCTAGCAGGACATGGAAATAGCCTAGATATTCATTAACTGGTGAGTGAATAATTACAATGTGCTACATATATAATGGCATTTTATTCAGCTGTAAAGAAAAATAAAATTTGCAAGTAAATGGTGTTAGGATTCAGGTATTATGCTGGCCCCTGTCACCTAGAAAGATGAACCCAGTAAGTACTCTAGCCAGCACAGGGTCCTAAGGCTGCTACATCACTATGCAGGTGCATAGGTCCCTTTAAGAAACAAGCTCTGCCTCACCCCTTGGCCCACCAAGTTCCTTAACGCATTGTTTTACATTTGGTGTCATGAAATTCAGCAGGCTCTCCTGGCAGTTCTTCCTGCCTGCTGGAAGTTTGAGGACTGCCAGAATCCTGTAACTTTCAGTGCAGTCACTTGCCCAACAAAAGAATCACTTAAATTATACACCCAATACTGCCATAATCAGCAATAATGGTAGGCCCCTTACCTCCCTTACCTCACCTCTCATCATGTTTATATGACTGAGGATTCATCTCAGCCATGGTTTCTTGTTGTCCAGTTTCACTAGAAAGAGCCAGTACTGGGCAGCCATGGTCTTAGGCTCAGAGACCTGATCCCTGATTTTGTGCTCGATGGACCACAAAAATCAGCCTGTGCCAATCATATTCAGTCCTCCCATAGTCTCTGGGATGCTGGGGACTACAGGCTTAGAATCTTCCCTATCTCACTCATGGAAACTGCACCTCACCTCCTCAAAAATCAAATCACATAGATATTTATTGGTATCCTACATTCTGCCAGTGAGCTAGTAGTTGAAAGTGCTGTAATGGTCTGTCCTGTACCTTTAAGAGACAAGCCATGCCCACTCTGTCCCCTGTCTGCCGAGGCAAGCTGATCTTCAGCTTCCAGCCTGAGTCCCTTCCTTTCTGTCTCCCTCTCAAAGAGGTAACTTCTGTCTCTCCCTCCTCTCCACTTCTCTTCTCCTCTCTCCTCTTCTCCCCTCTATAACCCACTAAATAAATATCCAACATCACTCTGCATGGTGTGCCCATCTGTCTGTCTCTCCTCGTGGGACTGGCTGCCCTGTCAAGATCTCTCACCCACCACTCAGCTCCCTGACATGGGACTCGCTGCCCCTCATGGCCCACTGCAGCCACTTGGGGAACTGAGCCACCCCTGCCTGGAACTGGCTGCTCTCAGGACGCACTGCCCACTGCCTGCCTCCACTCAGGGACTGGCGTGGTCTCATGGTCTGCTGTCCACGTTGCCCCTCAGGGAACCTGCAGCATTTTATTTTTACCATTATAAGTGCAGCCTCTACTTATTTCCCCTGTTCTCTTCGCTTGCCTGTCTGTCCCTTGTTCCTAACATGCTAAAACTCTCTTTACCACCCATCACTGCAGTGACTGCTTGCTGCCTCCAACTATGGCTAAGCCTGTCTGGGGCAGGGTCCTCCCTCTGCCTGGTAATGTTTTCTTTTGCTCTCCTTTTCAAAATGTCTCACTCTTCTATTTGTTCTGTCTCTGCTGCCACTACCACCACTACCGCAGCTGCCTCCACACCATCCAGCCTTGGATGGCCAGTCCCTCTTTTCTGCCTGGCTCTGGGCTAGACAAAAACAGCCTATGCTCTGGATGCTTCCTTTCTGATCCATATGTATGAAAGTTATGTGTGAATGGTGTGACCACACGCATGTTTATGAGTGTCTTGTATGTCTGTCTTGTTAATTGGGTCTGTTTAAAATTTGCAGACTGCTCTAAGAAAACACATGGTTTCTCAGTGCCTTGTAACATGTGGGTAGGTGCCATCTTGGCTAAGGGCAGGTCAGATGACCTCACTACCATCTTTAATAAGGGTGGTCATGTGATCAGCTGCCCCTGCACCACTCAGCCCTGGTGTGGGAAGTCCTTCTGTCTGTTTGTTGCTTTGATTAGTTAATGAATAAATCTAATTTGGCCAGTGGCTTAGCAGAATAGAGCTAGGTGGGAAAACTAAGCTGAATGCTGGGAGAAAGAAGGTGAAGTGAGTGAGAAGCCATGTAGCTCCACTGGAGACAGACGCTGGAAAGAACTTTACCCGGTAAGCCACAGCCACAGCTACATGGTGATACACAGATTAATAGAAATGGGTTAAATTAAGATGCATGAGCTAGCTAGCAATACACTTAAGTGATTGGTCAAGCAGTGATTTAAATAATACAGTTTTTGAGTGATAGTTTCGTGGTCTGAGCAGCCTGAAAAGAACAAGCAGCCTCCTACAACAGAGTCCCAGGTGGTGCACTGGGGCAGGGAGGAGTTCCCATTCACTGGTGGCTTTGATTCTCCACTTTTGTCTTTGCTCCAAGGACCTGTGCATGTTTGTCTATTCTCTCTTTCTTTAAATGCCCTGTCTGCTTGTTACAAAGCATGAGTCAAAGATGGAAATGCTAGCTTCCTCTCAGTCAGTATTCATGTGACCTTTGATTTAACTTTATATGTGAATGTAAGCTAGCTTAACTTTGTATGTGTGTGTATGTCTGTATGCAGCTTAAACTCAATTGTATGTATGTGTACATGTACTTTTTGTTAAAAGTGTTTCAAATAGTACTAATGGGCTCTGTTCATTGTACCTCCTTCTAGACAAAAAAACAAGTCTCAAATACTTTAAATTGGTATATACTTTTAAATCATGATAAAAGTATATGGTTAGATACGTTGCAATATTGTCTATGTGATTCAACCCTGATTTAAAATATATTCTACATAGTGATAAAATTTAAGATTATAAAGATCTATTTCAGATTAACAAAAGCTAAGTACATATGTCTTTGTCAAGTGTTCAACACCAAGCTTCTAGAGACTTTAAGTAAGTAAAAACATATGTTTCATACCCATATAATGGCTATATTGATTTCTTTCCTGAGCTCATTAAAAGGTTTTATTTTGACACTAAAGGAGCTTCAATTCAAAATCATTATTTTTAAGGATAAACCTGTAAAGTCCTAATCTTATGGAAGCTGCCAACCTATTGTGTTGTATTGAGGAACACAAGTTAAGAATCATCTTATAAATGATTGAGCTCTTTAATTGTGGTCATGTTGGTTACTGTTGCAAATAATTACAGGGATAAAACCTGTGTACCTAAGTAACTAAAGACAAAGTTTGTATACTCATGTATACCCAATAGACAGCCCTCAAATTCTCAGAGATATAGAGGATAGGGCATTTAAAATGTTTAATTATCAAAAAGGTTTTTCATAACAGAGAGACAGGTTAGCTCCTGGAAGCAACCCCTATTTCCTCCAAAGAAGATGGATGGGAACAGAAGAACTTTAAGCCGTAATTTGCTTCATCCATGTCAGCGCAAGCCACTGACAAACCTGCCTTTTACCTTAACTGCTGCAAAGACCTCTTTAGACCATGGACAACAAGACACTGAGGAACTCACTCCTTGAATTGCCTAGGCCAATGGTAGGTTGCTCTTCCTACAAACCTCTAATCCACAGGATCTTCTGGGGCCTTGCAGACCTACCTCTGCCAACCAAAAGATGGGTATTGCCCTAAGACCTGTTCTCAATGACCATGGAGGACCCTGGGGTGGCTATCTATGTAGCCAATCAAGTAAGTTTCTGTCCTTTTTAAATCAATAACTCAGGTAAAATTCATCCTTCTCAGGAACTCTGATACAGTTTGACAGCTGCTAAGTTTGCCATTTTAAAAGAGACAAACTAAAAAACCAGATTTCTGCATAACTTCTTACCATTCCTTTGTTTAAATAAAAGGTGTTTTAAGATACAAAGCTTAAGATATGAGGATCTAAGAAAGTTTCAGGGTATAAGAAAATGTTTTAAGGTGTACAAATGCAAGTTATCAGATTTCTTTCTCAATATGCTACTGTTCATAGTCTTAATATTAATCAATAAAGTCCTAATAAGCTATTAATCCAACTCTGACAGAGTACTAAACACCACAAGCTTAAGATTTTAAATTTCCTTTGGTCGTTTTTTAACTATGGACTTAGAAGGTGCTTTTCCTTGTGCTGAAAACACCTGTCACAGTCATTTCTAGCATAAATATACTGCCATTTATACAATATAAGTTCAGTACAAATCGTAAAGAGTAAAAATGCTAATGTGTCTTAATCTTACGTTTTTACAAACTCAAAGAATTCTTGTAAGTTCCAGGGATTTCGAGGAGCCATCTTAAAGAGGTCAGATGCACCCCTCCATCAATTACCAGGCCCTAAGAGCCTAAGCCTTCCTACCTTTCCCTGGTCCTGACATCCTCCCCCTCAATCACCAGGACCTAAAGAAAACTTTTTTTTTCTCAAATTTAACCTTGTCCTCTGCCAATACCGTGCCATATCCAAAAGACACCAAACAGTTCCACAGAGCCTGGAAAGCAGTGAAACAATCAGCTATTCCAGGACATGGCTAGAATCCCAGCTTTCTCAGGTTTCCTAAGATGTCAACACCCACAAATCATCAGGAGGCACTATTGAGAATCCAGTATCCCCATCTCTAGTAGATGTCCCAGCTACTATTCACTTTAATTTCTCCACCTTTTTATCATAAGAAAAATGTGGGAATGTTAGGATTCAGGCATTTTGCTGGCCCTGCCACCTGTCAGGATGAACTCAGGCAGTATCCTAGCCAGCTCAGGATCCTATGGCTGTTATGTCACTGTACAGGTGCAAAGGTCCCTTTACGAGTCAAGATCTGCCCATTCCTACTCTCTCTTCCCTATTTCTCTTCTGAAGAGGTAGGCTGGTCCTTTCCTATTCTTTCTCTTCCTCTATCTCTTTGTATTTGTCTTTCCCTCTTCCCTCCCCTTTACCCTTCTCTCAATAAACTCCTCACTTAAGCTCTGACTGCATGGGGTATTTGTCTCCCGCCTGCTATAAGGCCTCTGGCTCTTACCTGCTGCCATGTGGCCCCTTGGCCCACAAAGGTCTCTCTTGAGCTGTTTTACAACAAATTGATGGTACTGGAAAACATCCTGAGTGACCCAGAACCAGAAAGGCAAATGTCATATGCTCTCATTCATATATGAATCCTAACATCAAAGATTTAAATTTGTGTGTTTGTCTTAGAATAACAATAGAATTCTAGAAACTAAACTAGAAAGGGGATATTAGTGGGGAGAAGGAAGAAATATTGTAAGGTTAGGTGTCCTAGTTAGGGTTTCTACTGTTGTGATGAAACAGCATGACCAAAAAGCAAGTAGGGAAGGAAAAGATTTATTTGGTTTACACTCCCACACTGTTGTTCATCACTGAAGGAAGTGAGGACAAGAACTCAAACAACAGGAACATGGAGGCAGGAGGCCATGGAGAGGTGCTGCTTACTGGCTTACTCCCCATGGATTGCTCAGCCTGCTTTCATTAGAACTCAGAACCACAGCTGAGGTATGGTCCCACACACAATGGGTTGGGCCCTCTGCCATCAGTCACTAATTTAAGAAAGTGCCCTGTAACATGATAGCCTGCTTGTTGGGGTTTCTGTCCTGCCAAGTTCACATAGCCGGTAAGCCCCAAAGAAATTACACAGAGGTCTCTATAAGTTATAAACTGATTGGCCCATTAGCTTAAGCTTCATATTAGCTCTTATAATGTATATTAACCCATTATTCTTATCTATGTTAGCCACATGGCTCAGTACCTTTTTCAGTGAGGCAGGTCACATCCTGCTTCTTAGGTGGCTGGACAAGACTGCTGAAGAATGGGCTTCCTCTTTCCTAGAATTCTCCTGTTCTCATTGCCCTGCCTCTACTTCCTGTCTGGTTGTCCCACCTATACTTCCTGCCTGGTTACTGGCCAATCAGCATTTATTTAAAACATAACTGACAGATACAGAATAGTTCCACACCAGTGCCCTAAAGGTTTGCCTACAGTCTGATCTATTGGAGGCATTTTCTTAGTTGAGGCTCCCTACTCTGATGACGCTAGCCTCTGTCAAGTTGCCATAAAACTAGCCAGCACAGAGGGATAGAAGGACACAGATAATATGAAAAGGAAAAGGAGGATTAGAATAGATGGAGGTTTAAAGTAGAGAAAAGGATGGGAATATAAAAGTGAGGTGGGGTCTGGAAAGCACCTAAGAATACTTGAAAAAGCCATCTGAAAACCTGCTATTTTATAAGCATCGTGTATATGTGTGTGTGTGTGTGTGTGTGTGTGTGTGTGTATCTTTAAATAAAAATGTTTATTTGAAATTAACATTCAGAGGGAGTATGTGCATCCCAGAAGCCATATATTGACAAATAAAAAGCCCAGTCCCAGTCTGAGTCCAGTCAATGAGAGGAAGGAGAGATTATATGAGCAAAGGGATTAAGATCATGATGGAAGAAATGCACAGAGACAGCTGACCTGAGCTAGTGAGAGCTCATGGACCATGTACTGACAGCTGGTAAACCTGCATAGGTCTGCATAGGACCTCTGTCAGTTGTGTGGCTTGGACAGTCTGTGGGGCCACTGGCAGTGGGGCCAGGATTTATCTCTAGTTCATGAACTGACGTTTTTGAAGCCTATTCCCTATGGAAAAATACCTTGCTCAGCCTAGATACAGGGGGGAAGAGGGACTAGGTCGTGCCTCAACTTGCTATGCCTTTCTGAAGAGTAGATGGGGATTAGGTGGGAGGAAGGTGCAGAAGCAAGAGGAGGGGAGGGAGGGGAAACAGCGGTTGGTGTGTAAAATCAAAAGTTTTTTTTTTAAAAAAAGCCCAGTGGCAAGTGTGGAACACCTCACCTCTTGTTGTTCTAGAGACACCCCAAACAATATAGGCTATTTCCCTTGCTCTTAGTTGCTCACCAGAACTTGATTGTAAGATGCTGTTGCTAAAGACACCATCTTAGTTTTGGAGACAAGGCTTTTCACCAAACCTTGAGCTTCCTGCTTGGCTAGTCTGGCCAGAGCATTTCAGGGATCTGCCTACCTCTGCCTCATCAATGCTGGACTTGTAGTCCTTTGCTACTGTATCAGGATTTTAGGAAGCTGCTGCTGATCTGGTCCTGTCCTCGAGCTTGCATGGAAGTCTCTTTACCTACCATCCCAAAACCCCAGAACATATTTTGAAACACCTTTGAAGTATTCTCCTTCAAAATACACAGATTTAGTGTGATCAGTGTAACAGAAGAGATAAATTACATAGAAATTCTAGGTCATGTGAGGATCCAGAAGATGATAGCTATCTGCAGACCAAGAAGAACATTATTCCAGAAGAAAATTGGCTGGCATCTTGATTTTGGCCTTCTTAGGCTCCACAACTAATGAGAAAATAATAAGAAATTGTAAAGAACATATAAAGAGCACAAGAAAAATTTCGAATGAGAAGCAATAATATAGAGAGGCACAAAACGACTCTTTTAGATGACAGGACTTGTTTATAAAACAAAAAGTTCTCACCCCAGAAAGGGAGCACAGGTGCACTCCAATCACCTAAACTTTCTGGCCACTCAGCGGGGCCTGTCGCTGCCTACTGACTTTCTTACTTATCCCACCCCAGCTTGCCCCCAAGCACCCCTTTCCATCTGCGAGGTCCTAGGATCTCCCAACTCAGTCTGCTTCAGGACTGAGGCTCTAGGGACAAAGTGGTGAGTGTGAGGCTGCAGGGATTTCTTTGTTCCATGGAGTTGGCATATACCAAGCCCGCCACCCTTTTGTCTGCAAGGTCCTTGGCCAACAAGTGGCCCTGATCTAGTACCAGCAGATCCACCCAGAGGGGTCCTTAGATCCACCACCACAGCCTACTTCAAGGAGGAGGGGATCTGAGAGCAAACTCCAGTGCTGAGGGGACCCAAGAGAGGGCAGAACAAGAAAAATCCCCAAGTACAGAGCCACAACCAAATTCAGACCAAGCTGCCCAGACTCCCTTGACTTCAGTCAAAGGAAGAGATGGGCAGGCGCCAATGCAAGAACTCCTCCAACAACCTGAAAAGTGATATGATAACACCAGGATCCAGCGAATATGCAACAGAAAGACCTGAACAACTGAATGCAGAACAAGTAGAAGAAATCAACTTTAAACGTAAGATTATGAAAGTGATAGAGATCATTAAAGAGGATGTGAAAAACTCCTTTAAAGAAATGGAGGAGAAGACAACCAAAAAGTTAGGAGGAATGAATAAATACCCCAAAGATACCCTAGAAATCTAAGAAAAAGCAATCAAACAGGTAATGGAAACAGTTCAAGACTTGAAAACTGAAATGGAGGCAATGAAGAAAACACAAACTGAGGGATGGCTGGGAACAGAAAATCTGGGTAAATGAGCAGGAACTACAGAGATAAGTATAACCAACAGAATACAAGAGATAGAAGAAAGAATCTCAGACGCTGAAGACACAATAGAGAAAATAAACTCATTGATCAAAGAAAACAACAAATCCAACACAATTCTTAACACAAAACATCCAGGGAATCTGGGACACCATAAAAAGACCAAGCCTAAGAATAATAGGGGTAGAAGAAGGAGAAGAATTTCAGCTCAAAGGCCCAGAAAATATAGTCAACAAAATTATAGAAGAAAACTTTCCCAACCTAAAGATGGATATGCCTATGAAGGTACAAGAAGCATACAGAACACCTAATAGACTGGATCAAAAAAAAAATCCCCTAGCCATATAATAATCAAAACACAAAACATACAGAACAAAGAAAAAATACTAAGAGCTCCAAAGGAAAAAGGCCAAGTCACATATGAAGGTAAACCTATCAGAATTACACCTGAATTCTCTATGGAAACCCTGAAAGCCAGAAAGTCTTGGATAGATGTGCTGCAGACACTAAGAGACCATGGATGCAAGCCCAGACTACTATACCCAGCAAAGCTTTCATTCACTATCGATGGAGAAAACAAGATTCCAGGATAAAAAAAATTAAGCAATACATAGCCACAAACCCAGCCATACAGAAAGTACTAGAAGGAAAACCACAACTAAAGGAAGCAAACAACACCCACAATAGCACAGACATCTAACAACCCTCCACCGGCACAACTCAAAGAAGGGAAACACATAAACTCTACAACCCCCCAAAAAAATAACCAAAGTTAACCACTGGTCATTAATATCACTTAATATCAATGGACTCAATTCACCTATAAAAAGGCACAGGTTAAGAGAATGGATACGAAAACAGGATCCAACATTTTGTTGTTTACAAGAAACACACCTCAACCACAAAGACAGACATTATCTCAGAATAAAGGGTTGGGAAAAGGTTTTTCAATCAAAGGGCCCTAAGAAACAAGCGGGTGTGTCTATACTAATATCAAACAAAATTGACTTCAAACTAAAATCAATCATAGAGATGGAAATGGACATTTTATACTCTTAACAGGAATAATTCATCAGGATGAAGTCTCAATCCTGAATATATATGCCCCAAATATAAACGCACCCACATATGTAAAAGAAACATTACTAGAACTCAAAGCACACATCAAACCCCACACACTAATAGTAGGAGACTTCAACACTCCTCTCTCACCAATGGACAGGTCAACCAGACAGAAACTTAACAGAGAAATAAGAGAACTAACAGATGTAATGAATCAAATGGACTTAACAGACATCTATAGAACATTCCACCCAAACAGGAAAAAATATACCTTCTTCTCAGCATCTCATGGAACCTTCTTGAAAATTGATCACATACTTGGTAACAACATCCACAGATACAAAAAAAAATTGGAGTAACCACCTGTTTCTTACCGGATCATCATGGAGTAAAGTTAGAATTTAACAACAATTCCACCCCCAGAAAGCCTACAAACTCATGGAAACAGAACAGTCAACTACTGAACCACTCCTGGGTCAAGGAATAAATAAAGAAAGAAATTAAAGTCTTCCTTGAATTCAATGAAAACAAAGACACAACATACCCGAACCTATCAGACACTATGAAAACAATGTGAAGAGGAAAGTTCACAGCACTGAGTGCCCACATAAACACAATGGAGAAAGCATACATTCGTGACTTAACAGCACACCTGAAAGCTCTGAAAAAAAAGAAGCAGACTCGCCCAGGAGTAGAAGACTGGAAATAATCAGAGGGCTGAAATCAACAAAATAGAGACACAGAAAACAATCCAAAGAATCAATGAAACAAAGAGCTGGTTCCTTGAGAAAATCAACAAGATCGACAAACCCCTGTCCAAACTAATCAAAAGGCAGAGAGAAAGACACAAATTATCAAGATCAGAAATGAAAAGGGGGACATAACAACAGACACTGAGGAAATACAGAGAAACATTAGGTCTTACTACAAGAGCCTGTATGCCACAAAATTGGAAAATGTAAAATAAATGGACAGTTTTCTAGATAAATACCATATACCAAAATTAAATCAAGACCAGGTGAACAATTTAAATAGAACTATAAGTCACGAGGAAATAGAAGCTGTCATCAAAAACCTCCTAACCAAAAAGAGCCCAAGACCATATGGTTTTAATGCAGAATTCTACCAGAACTTCCAAGAAGAGCTAATACCTATACTCCTTAAGGTGTTTCACATAATAGAAACAGAAGGGTCATTGCCAAACTCTTTTGATGAAGCTACAGTTACCCTGATACCAAAACCACACAAAGATGCAACCAAGAAACAGAATAACAGACCAATCTCACTCATGTATATCGATGCAGAAATTCTCAATGAAATACTGGCAAACTGAATCCAAGAACACATCAAAAAGATCATCCATTATGATCAAGTAGTCTTCATCCCAGAGATGCAGGACTGGTTCAACATACGAAAATCTATCAATGTAATCCATCATATAAATAAAGTGAAAGAAAAAACCATATGATCATTTCACTAGATGCTGAAAAAGCATTTGAGAAAATTCAACACCCCTTTATGATAAAGGTCTTAGAGAGGTTAGGGATACAAGGATCATATCTAAATATAATAAAAGCAATATACAGCAGGCCTACACCTAACATCAAATTAAATGGACAGAAACTCAAAGCCATTCCACTAAAATCAGGAACAAGACAAGGCAGTCCACTCTCTCTCTATATCTTCAATATAGTGCTTCAAGTTCTAGCAATAGCTATAAGACAACCTAAGGAGATCAAAGGGATTCGAATTGGAAAGGAAGAAGTCAAACTTTCATTATTTGCAGATGATATGATAGTGTATATAAGTGACCACCAAACCTCTACCAAAGAACTCCTACAGCTGATAAATACCTTCAGTGATGTGACAGGATACAACATCAACTCAAAAAAACCAGTAGCCCTCCTATTCACAAAGGGTAAAGAAACAGAAAGGGAAATCAGAGAAACATCACCTTTCACGATAGCCACAAATAGCATAAAGTATCTTGGGGTAACACTAGCCAAGGAAGTAAAAGATCTATTTGACAAGAACTTTAAGCCTTGAAGATAGAAATTGAAGAGGATGCCAGAAAATGGAAGGATCTCCCATGCTCCTGGATTGGTAGGATCAATATAGTAAAAATGGCAATTCTACCAAAGGCAATCTATAGATTCAATGCAATCCCCATCAAAATCCCAACAACATTCTTCATAGGCCTTGAGAGAACAATAACTAACTTTATATGGAAAAACAAAAAGCCCAGGATAGCCAAAACAATCCTATACAATAAAGGAACTTCTGAAGGCATTACCACCCCAGACTTCAAACTCTAGTACAGAGCTACAGTAATGAAAACAGCTTGGTATTGGCATAAAAACAGAGACATTGACTAATGGAATTGAATTGAAGACCAAGATATTAATCCACATACCTATGAACACCTCATATTGGACAAAGAAGCTAAAATTATACAGTGGAAGAAAGAAAGCATCTTTAACAAATGGTGCTGGCATAACTGGATGTCAACCTGTACGAGAATGAAAATAGATCCTTATCTATCACCATGTACAAAAATCAAGTCCAAATGGAATAAAGACCTCAATATAAATCTGACCACACTGAACCTGATAGAAGAGAAAGTGGGAAGTAGCCTGAAATACATGGGCACAGGAGACCACTTCTTCCATATAACCCTAGTGGCACAGTCAATAAGAACAACAATGAATAAATGGGACCTCCTGAAACTGAGAAGCTTCTGTAAAACAAAGGACACAGTTATTAAGACAAAAAGGCAACCTAGTTAATGGGAGAAGATCATCACCAACCCCAGATCAGAAAAAGATTTGATCTCCAAAATATATAAAGTACTCAAGAATCTAGACATTAAAATCCTAAATAACCCAATTAAAATATGGGGTAATGATCTGAACAGAGAATTCTCAACAGAAGAAGTTCAAATGGCCAAAAGATACTTAAGGTCATGTTCAACTTCCTTAGCAATCAGGGAAATGCAAATCAAACCAACTTTGAGATACCATCTTACACCTCAAAAACACCAAGGATAGCCTATGCTGGAGAGGATGTGGTGTAACGGGAACACCATTGCTGGTGGGAATGCAAACTTGTGCAACCACTTTGGAAATCATTGTGGCGATTTCTCAGGAAATTGGGAATCAATGTACCTCAGGACCCAGCAATAGCACTCTTGGGAATATACCCAAGAGATGCCCAAGCAAGAGATGCCCAGATGCACTGCAAAAGCATTTGCTCAACTATGTTCATAGCAGCATTGTTTGTGATAGCCAGATCCTGGAAACAACCTAGGTGCCCCTCAATGGAAGAATGGATCAAGAAAGTGTGGAATATATACACATTAGAGTACTACTCAGCAGTAAAAAACAATAACATCATGAATTTTGCATGCAAATGATGAAAATAGAAAATACTATCCATAGTGAGATAACTCAGACCCAAAAAGATGAATATGGTATGTATTCACTCATTAGTGGACTCTAGCCGTAAGCAAAGGACATTAAGCCTATATTTCACAAGCCTAAAGAAGCCAAATTGCAAGGTGAACCCAAAGAAAAACATATATAGATCCTCCTGGAAACTGGAAACAAAGAAGATAGCCGGGCAAAAGTTGGGAGCACTGGGGTAGGGGTGGGTTTGGGGGAAGGGGAGAGGAGGAAGGAGAAGGGAGAAGTGAAGGACAGGGGAGGGCTTGGCGGAGTGGGAGGGGGGAGATGGAGGAAGGGCAGATATTGGAGCATGGAAGAAGATATCTACATTAAGAGAGCCATTTTAGGGTTGGCAAGAGACATGGCTCTAGAGGGGAAACCTGGTGTCCACGGTGATGTCCCCAGCTAGGTTCTTGAGCAGTAGAGGAAAGGGTGCCTGAACTGGCCTTGTCCCATAGTCACAGTGATAAATATCTTGGATATCACCATAGAAATTTTGTCCAATGGATGGAGATAGAGTCAGAGACCCACATTCACATCAGAGCAATGGACTGAGCTCCCAAGGTCCAGTTGAAGAGCAGAAGGAGTGAGAAGATGAGCAAGGAAGTCAGGACCGTGAGGGGTTGGTTCACCCACTGAGACAGTATGCCTGAGCTAATGGGAGCTCTCCAAATCCAGCTGGACCAGGACTGAACGAGCGTGTGATCAAACTGGACACTCTAAATGTGGCTGCCAAAGGGGGCAGACTGAGAAGCCATCGATAATGGCACTGGGACCTGTCTGTTCTGCATGTATTTGCTTTTTTGGGACCCTAGTTTGCTTGGATGCACACCTTCCTAGGCCGGGATGGAGGGGGCAGGTCCTTGGACGGATGGAAGGGGAGGGAGGAGGGTTAGTGGGGGAGCGGGAGGGGAATGGGAGAAGGGGAGGAATTGTCAATTTTTGAATAGAAAAATAAATATTGAGGGGAAAAAATCCCCCAGCAAAACAAAAAACAAAAAACCAAAACCAAAACAAAACAAAAACAAAAAGTTCTTAAAATAAGAAATGGTGAAACTCTTGACTCTACTTCACAAGTTATAATTGCTGAGTGATGAGCCTAAGCAACATGGTGTTGCTTTCAAAAGTGGCTACAGAAGAGGAAGAGATGTTATGGGTAAAAGTGTCAGAGAGGATATTAATTCTAAAAAAATTAAGATACATTTTTATAAAGATAGGAGATAAAAGTAAATTAATTATTAATCACTAGTATTTTCATGCCTGATATAATGTACTGTATATTGGTAAATTTCATGTGCTGTTTAAGCATATTGGGTGTGAGGAATCATTCCATTTATTCAGATTCAAAAGTGTGGAGATTACAAAAGGGTGTGTGCCCCTGGCTTGTCATACCCAGCAGGCTTCTCTTGCCTGCTCAACTATGTGGAAACCAAACAGTAAGAATACCAGCCTCTCCAAAATAGGATGTGGAAGAGCGTTCAGTGCAAGAGAGCACTGCTAGAGTCACACAGGAAGCAAGATTACATACAAATAGTATTGACTTTAGTAATGTATTGCATATTTCAAGTGTCCTCCAAAATTCTCTGTTTGGGTCAAAACTGTGGCAGGGAGAAAGAAAAACAGCAAATATCTAAAAGTATGCAAAACATTAAACCCTTGAGAATGGCTAGGAGAAAACCATTTCTGACCACTGTTACTATGGTTTCCTAAGAGGTGGGAGTAGTAGAGGGAGGGAAAACCACAATCAGAATATATTGTATGAGAAAAGAATCTATTATCAATAATCAAAAAAGAATGACTTTGGTGGGAAGGAGAAGTTTGAAGGTCATTCAAAGAGATAGCATCTGCTCAGCCTTGAAATTTCTCACCCTTGAACTCCAATATGGACACTTCAGTAGTGCTTCCCCAATCATTTTGGATGATGTTATAAGCACTTCACTTGATGACATTGCTTTTTGGTTGCCTTCCCAATCAGATGAGTCTAATCGTTTCTGCTGGATGTTGCAAGCTCTGGATTTGATGGTGTTTTGTTATCTGATGCTTTTGTCTATCTGATGTCTGCTAATTATTCTGTTACTTTTGCTTGTTAAATATTTAATAAACGTAACAACTTGAAACTGAAAATATGTCTACCATAAGGAACAACTTCTAAAGCCTTTGAAAATGCAGGTCCACTCTACACCAATGTTAATGATTTCTTTCTTTTAACGCCCACACTGCAACCCCTGTTTTTATGGAGTGAGCTGCTTCTTTCCATCACTGGAACTATAATAAATGTCTCCAGACAGCATGAATAAATAAGTCTCTTCTTTCTGGTACATCTTAGGCAGAGGTGTCAAGTAGACATTTCTACTATGAAGCATGTTTCTTCTGCCAAATCCCTGGAGAAATGACTCTTGGATTTAAAATATCGTCCTTATGAATAGCATTTTAGTGTGTCTCACAGAAGGGGTTTCCTGTCAGGAAAATAACAAACGGCTGAATACAGTAAAATTAAAAACTGACCTTAGCTTATAGCTTAAAATTTGTCTCCTTTTTCTTACCTCTCTGTACTTACAGAACATCTGCTATATGCCAAGGATGGCGGTAAGTATTGGAGTTAAAAAGACACAGGAGACGGTCTCTGGCCAAGATGAGCATGTAGGTGCAAGGAAAGAGCTTGGCCATGAGATGAAGCCCAACTTAGGCTATACAGTGCATTCTAAAATAGAAGTTAACCTGAACTACAAAGTTTCTATCAAACAAACAAACATCACAAAGCAAACAAACATCAAAGACAAGGAAATTCTTTTGGGGAATGAGTGAGTTTTTGAAGGAAGTTTGTCATTCTAAGACAGGATCCTGCTTCTTAAAACTTTGAAGAAGAGTTTGTGTACTCCAGAATTCATGTGTTGAAATCCTAATACCTGGTGTGATTATATTTGGAGTAAGAGAATAACTGAGTTTTAATGAATTCATCATAACAGTAGGATGCAATAGATTTAGTATCATTTTAAGAGGAGAAACCAAAGACCTTACTCTCTTCTTTCTCATCAAGAAAGTGTAGTCTTCAGGCCATGTAGAGCACTATTTCTGAAGAAAATTGGCTGAAATCTTGGTTTTAGATTTCTTAGCATCTACAACTGCAAGAAAATAATTTTTTGTTGTATAAGTCACACACTCTTTGACATTTTGTTATAAAAGTACAGCCTATCACATTTTATTGAAGAAATAGGCAAATTTATATTTAATTACAGAGACTAGATGTTCATTTACAACAATGGGAGCATAAAAGGTAATGTAGTAGAGAAGGTCATACATTGGTCAATGGAATAGAACAGAATAAAGAAGTAGATTTGATTACATATCTTTTAAAGGTAATGTTCAAAACTGTGTGGTTTGGATAAAGATTGGCAATTCAGAACTGTAATTCATGGGTGCACTTCACAGAATTCATCAAAATAAATTGTGCATAGTAGAGTGTGTCAAGCTACACAAGTATGTGTAGTTGAAAAGGGATATAACTACAGCTTGTAAGCATTAGAGGAAATCACAGAGATAATCAAATGTGGAGACATCAAAAGCATCATTTTGACAAACAAAACACGTATCTGGGAATGTAGTGGGGAGAATTTTTGAAGTAAGCATTTCAGGACTGTTACTACTAAAAGAAGACATAGAAAGTATCTAAAATATCCAAAATAGATAAAGAACTCAAGAAACTAGATATCAAGAAAACAAATAACCCAATTAAAAATGAGATACAGGTCTAAACAGAATTTTCAAAAGAGGAAACTCAAATGATTGAGAAGCACTGGAAGAAATGTTCAACGTCCTTAGCTATTAGGGAAATGTAAATCAAAACTACTTTAAGATTTCATCTCACACCTGTCAGAATGACTAAGATGAACAAAACAAGTGACAGTTCATGCTGGAGAGGATGTGGAGCATAGGGAAAGCTCATCTATTGCTGGTGGGAGTACAGACTTGTACAGCCACTATGGAAATCAGTGTGGTGGTGCCTCAGGAAGCTGGAAATAGATCTACCTCAATATTTAGCTTTACCACTCTTGGCCATATACCCACTGTTGCTCTATTCATGATAGCCAGAAATTGGAAATAATCTAGATGTCTTTCAACAGAAGAATGGATAAAGAAAATGTGTTACATTTATACAATGAACTACTACTAAGCTGTTAAAAAAATTTCATCCTCAAATTTGCAGACAAATGGTTGGAACTAGAAAAAAAAAAACCATCCTGAGTAAGGTATCCTAGACCGAGAAAGACAAATATGGTATGTATCTTCTTGTATGTAGATATTAGTTGTTATGTCAATGATAACCAAACTATAACCCATAGGACCACAGAAGATAAATGTAGAGTAATGGCTAAGGAGGGACAGAAAGTTCTCCCTAGGAAAAGGAAATAGGATAGACAGTTAGGGATAGATGGGGGTTAGAATAGGATGATCAAGTAGGGAGGGAGGAGATGTGGTTGTAGAATAGAATACTTATGAGAGACAGCCAAAATCAAGGCTATTTGAGGGGTAGTATGGAAACCTAATACAGTAGAAACTTCCTAAAATAGGTACATATATGAAGGCAACTTAAATGAAATTACCAAATAATGGAGGAGATGGGAATCCCAACTGGTCATCTCTTGTCATCATATGAAATTTTCAGTGTCAGGATAGGGTTACATCTACTTAAGTTATTGGTCAAAGGGGTCCCATAGGACTCCCTCAAACAACCTAGGCTATTGCCAAAACTTTAGCTTGCTCTCCACAAACTGACAGCAAGGCCCCATGGACATGACACAAACATGACAGCAATAACTTCACAATTCATTCAATATGGAGATGTTGAGCTGGTGCCTACATAAAGCCTTCACCCAGTGTCTTTGGTACAAGAAGGTACTCAATAGGCTACCAAAAGAGAAGTGTAAACACCAACCCAGTCATAAACCCTTTGAATTACAATGCTGTCCTGCCTGTGAGATATGTGAGATATGCTAGGGTAATGGTAACAGAAAGCTTCTAACTCATTTGACTTAAGGCCCACTCCACAAGATGGAACCCACCAGTACTTTGGTGACCAAGAATTTGAGACTAGATAGCCCAGGGACCTAGGCTAAAACTAAATACTACTGGTCTACAAAGAGAAAAAAGTGCAATGATAAAATGAATCCCAATTACGTTCTGCTATACTCAGATCAGTGCCCTGCTCAGCCATCGTCAGAGAGGCTTCCTCCCGCAGGAGATGGGAACAAATAGACCCACAGCCAGACATTATGCAGAGAATGAGAGGCCTTAGAACATTTAGCTCTAAAAGGTGTGTCTCCATCAGATGCCTCCTCTTAGGGCTCAGAGAGTCCTGTGGAAAAGAAGGTAAGAACCAGAGGAAATGGAGGACACCAACAAAATGAGGCCCTCTAAATCAACATGAGCTAAGTTCTTATAAATTAACAGAGATTGAGGCAGGATACACAGGGCCTGAATAGGTCTTCATCAGATCCTCTGTGGATATATTATGGCTTACAGTTTTGTGTTTTTATGAGACTCCTGAATGTGCAAACAAGTGGGTCTATGACTCCTTCACCTCCTCTTGGACTCTTTTCCTTTTGCTGGTTTAAAATCTTGTCCAATTTTGATATGATAGGCTTTTTAATCTTTATATTTTATTCTGGTATATGTAAAAAATGAATGAATGAGTGAATGGATGAAGGAATGAAATAAAACCTAGTCATTGGAGTAAAGGTTAACAACTGAACTGTCATTCATACCTATTGGGAAAGGGAAAGTCAGCTTTCTGCAATGGAGTGACACTGGGTATATCAGCTACTCCAGGGCTGGCCTTGTGTTCAGAAGTATTTGACCAACATATAATGGACTCCACAATTTTTCTGTGCTTTTAATTGGTTGCAGTTTGGTGGTTGTTTGTTTCTTTTTCTTTTGGGGTGTTGTTTTATTCTGTTTTGTTTTTTCATTTTGTTGTTGTATTGGGTTTTTCTTTGTTTTTTGAGAAAGAACTTATATTTTGGTTGGTAGGGATCTGGAAAACATCTGAAAGGGATGGAGGGGGAAGAATATGGTCAAATATATTAAATTTAAATACTGTTTTTAATAATAAAGAAGAAAAAAGAATTTGCAAAAAATGTAGCCAAAAATATAACATTCATTGATCAACAGATAAATGAAAAAAAGAAATTTTACTTCTTTGGTAAATGTATATGAAACGAATTATTCAATTCTGATTGTAACTTAAGACCTGCAACCAAAAATCAAATAGAAGATGCCACCAGGTACTAAATAATACTGGGTCCTACCTATTAAATGAATAAAATATACCACAATTGATATCATGTGCTATTGGAGGACAGCAGAGCAGAATGTGTAGTTCTGGAATATTCTTGTTGCTGGTGGATATTGTTTGGGTATACTGCTTTTAGAAAGCAATTTGACCAAAGGCTCATATCCATTAGAAATTTATCCTAAAGAAATAACCCATAAAGAAAGCAAATGTCATCACTTAAAGACTGCTTTATCTAGTTTTACTAATGTTGAAAATTAAGAAGCAATTTGGTTATATTCAGTGGTAGCCTCAAAGAAATTATAGTATGCCCAATTCATAGACTATCAGGCATTTAGATTTGTAATATTGAAAAACAGGTATTTTCATGATCAGATCTACAGATGGTAAGCAGATGATTCTTGTTTATGAATACATATTTATTGCAAGTATGTGAAAATATATAGCTGTGGACAAAGACTGTAAGACAGTTGGCAGAGATGAAAATAAACATTGATTGAGTATGATGAGATTTAAGTGTGTAATTCCCATTGTTTTTGCTAAATTTCCTGAAAAGCTTTCATTCTGTCTTTTACTGAACAAAGAAAATGCAATATAATTAGCCTCATTGGTATAATATTGTAAGCATTATATCTATGAAAAGAAGAAACTATGACAAAATGGCAACAGGGAAGAGCCAGAAATGTTTTGTTGACACAAATATACCAAGGGAATATGAGTGCTTAGACTAGCAGGGAAACCTTTGGTGTGTGGGCCCAGATCTGTAGCCACAGAAAACAGAAGCAAGGCATTGAAATTGCTCCTTGCTAAATGTATATGTATTCGTATATACTCCCTCCCTGAAATTTTCCTCAAGTTCACAATGCTCTGAATTATGGGTTGAACAAAATGGCACAATGATTGGCATTCTTTCTTCCTTACTGTGAAAAGCAAGATAGTCTCAAATGAAAGTAGCTTTATGGTTCTAAAGAAATGGTTCAAGAACCAAAACAATTGTGATTTTACCCTGTCTTCTAGGCTTCTGGACTTGGGAAGATTGTGATTCTAGGTGATCTATTTAGTCCTTGGGGAATTGGGAGTTGGGGGGAGACTAAGAAGATGCCACAACAGATAGTCTGCTACAGAGCTGGATATGAAACTGAGGCACTGGTTATGGAGGAGAGGAGGGAGAGTAAAGGTCTTCAGTTAGCATACATGTTTCCCTGGCATATGTGTTCCCAGGGAATGCCTGCTGGTTTTGGAGGCTGAGATAATGAGATGTGTAGTGGGAAGGAAGGTTGGAGATCTGTCGAAGATGGGGTCAGAGGAAAGGGGAGACCACAGAAGGAGTTCTGCTCCAGGGCTGAAGAGAGACTGGGGGAGCGTGGACTTAGAGGAATGGAAGCAGATATCTAAAGGTTGCCTACCTGCTTCCCTTGGGGTTGTGGCCTGTGGGTTTCCAGGGAATGCCTGCTGGGGTTGAGTAGTGGGAAGGAAGTTTGAAGGGGAAAATCTGTGTGATCCATTGGAGATGAGGGGAGGGAGGAAAGGGAAGCCATATCAGGTGGCTTGCTGAAGACTTGGGGATGTGACTGAGGGATTGGCTTTAGAGGAATGGAGGGAGAGGTTACGCCTACAATTAGCCTATTTGATTCCCTGGGTTGTGGGTTCAAGAAAGCAAGGCCTTCTAAATCAACAAGATAGGATTGACATAAAAACTCACAGAGACCGAGGCAGCACACACAAAGCCTGCATGGGTTTGCACCAGTTGGGGGTCCTATAGCTAAGAAGAAAAGTGGCACGTACCCCCCCATCCCTAACCCAGAACCAATCTCCAATTTGGTAACACTTGCAAATGAAAATTTAGTATCCTTCAAGGGAATCTCATGGTGGAAACAAACTATTCTTAAGGGTAGGCTGCATGCACAGAAGTAAATAGCCAAGAGAAAACAAACTCAAAGGCATCTTTGGAGCTTCCTTGTCTCATAATGTCATGTCATGGCTCTTCCTGTTTTTTTAAAAAAATTATCTTATTATTTTATTTATATATAATTTTCTTCTCGCTTTTTATTGTGTAGATCCTCTGCACTTATTATGGCTTCCAGTTTAGTTCTTTATAAGACTCTTGAGTGTGCAAAGGAGTGACTCTGTTTCTTGTGTCTTCTCTTGGGCTCTTTTCCTTCATTTTTTGGCCAATTCTGATCTGTTAGGTTTTGTTTTGTCATATCATATTGCATTATAATCCCATGGAAAGCTGTTTGTTTCTAATGAGAGACAGAAAGGTGTTAGATCCAGATGGGGGTATGTGGGGAGGAGCTGGAAGAAGTAGAGGAAGGGGAACCCATAATCAGGGTATATTATATGAGAAAACATCTATTTTCAATAAAAGGAAAAATATACCCAAAGGATCAAAGTGAACAAATCCCATCTTGCATAGTCTACTACATTAAACTCCGATTTTCACTATTTTGCAAAAAAAATCTCCAAATATAGTAATCAAAATAACTTTTCTGCATTTTAATTTTATAAGAAGTTATGTTATAATTTTTAAGAGACCATAGCTGTTTTAGTAATGGTCTCAATATTCAATCAAATGTTACAGCTCCTTTCAGCTGTGTACATCATCTAAGGAAGACCCAGTGGTGGTCAATGGATAAAATAATATTGTAATATTTTGTCTTATTTCATTTAGTGGAAATAGGTTGGACATTGTTGCTACAATATCTGGCACTTTAACAGACATTACAGGAAACCTGGGGGTGTTCTGAGAAGTATTTATAAATTTTGAGAGCACAGAAATAATCCATTTTCTGGGAAACACTCAATGGGCTAGTCTTCTTAATGATGTGTTAATGAAGTGGCTGCAAAGGCCTACTGCTGCTGGCCAGACTGAGAGCGCAGTGGCCTCTCATGCACTCTTCTGTTTTCGTGCTTTCTCTTTTCCCTCCTGTTTCTGTGGATGGAACCAGTACCTCTCACATGCTAAGCAAGTGTTCTACCTCTGAGTGACCTGGGAAGCCTCTTCTCCTTTCAAGGAGAAAGAATGCTCCTTCTTACTGTGTCTCTAGTATTGTATTCTCTACTTACCTTTAGGCTTTGAGTTCTCTGTGTAGCTATAGGATATCTCCCTCCAAAACTGAGCATGGGAACAAATGTCCTCCTTGCTCTAGGGACCAGTCATCGTAAACTGAAGTCTAGTTCTTATCTGGTATTAGGACAGATTGAGTGAGTTAATGATTTATATAAGGTCTTATTGTATAGCTAAGGCCTTGATCTCATGATCATCCTGCCTATGTCTCCCTAGTGCTGAGATTACAATTGTATACCATTATGCTTAGCTAGTCTATTTATTTATTGATGTTGTGGTGTAGGAGGTCCTTCTGTTTATGTGTTGCTTTCATTGCTTAATCAATAAAGAAACTGCTTGGCCTGATAGGGCAAAACTTAGGTAGGCAGAGAAGTCAGAACTAAATTCTGGGAGGAAGAAAACAGAGACAGAGAACCGCCATGGAGCCTACAGGTCAGACATGCTGAATCTTTCCCAGTAAGCCACAACCTCATGGTGATATACAGATTATTAGAAATGGGTTAAATCAAGATCTGAGAGTTAGCCAATAAGAGGCTAGAGATAATGGGCCAGGCAGTTATTTAATTAATACAATTTCTGTGTGGTTATTTTGGGTGTAAGCTAGCCAGGTGGCTGGGACAAACAAAGGGAACTGCTCTCCATACAACAATTGGGCCTTCAACGTGGTCAACTAACTCCACATAAAACCTGAGAGGGCTTGAAAAGGAATTCTAGACACAAATATAGAGTTTAATACAGCTTTTTGCTGTTTACTGGCAGGGTGCCGCAGAGATATTTTCCTGACTCAGCAATAGCAGCATAAAAAAAGCCGTGCCAATTTAAAACAAGGCTTCCTGGGCCCTGCTGCCAGTGCAAACTCCTCCAGCTCTGGAGCATTTATGGGCCTGGGTGTTTGCATGCCCACTTGGGGTCAGGAGAAAAGTAGCTGAGAACACGCCAGCTGCTTGGCTCTTCCTGCCTGGGCAGATGTCGGGATCAGGTCTACTAGGCTTGGACAGAAAACATCTTTGCTTTTCTTCATATCTATCATACCTTTCATTGAATATATATGTCTGTATATGTCTATATAATTAATGTTTAAGTTTTCCACAATGAACAATAAATTTTCCTGCAGTAATCTTTGAAGTTTCCAGGAAGAAAATGGGGCCCCATAACAACAACTCCACCTGGTTGATATGATGTCACGATACTGATAGAGCTACTACAAGACCTGTTTTGGGTACCAGTTGCACAAGACGGTTCCAACTTGGTTAGCTGAAATGGTGCACATCTTTTACAACATTCTGGCCAGACCTCCACAAAATACTCAGAGACTATTTGCAATCTTACCAGACATTAATCTTGAAATGTAATCATCATTTTACTTTCACAGGATCCCCTAGAAAGAATGTCACCCCCATGACAGCTGGAAGTAATTCTAGAAGACAACGTCCCCTCTCCCAGCAAAGTTTGCCCTCAGGCTTAGGGACATCATTTAGGGGTTGATTATAATTGGTATACGGTTGAGGGTTGGGGGAGGAATTTTATAAACTCAGGGATCTTTTTTTTTAAAAAAAATGGTAAAATTGGATGATGGAATAATAGATTGGTATTTGTGAGTTATTGTTTATAGACAATTACATTGGTATAGATTCTTGTATATGGATACAAAGTTAAATTATATTGAATATTGTATGCATGTATGCTTACACCTCTGTTTAAAACATTTTTATGTATTTATATATATATATAATATATATTTACCATGTTGCAGTGTACATTTCTACCTCTGATTAAGATACTTATATATTGTTTATGTATTGATATATATTTACCATATTGCAGTGCATGTTTCTACCTCTGATCAAGATATTTATACATTGTTTATATTTGGAAGTCATTGTCCTCATTTATTGCACAGTTGTTTATTGTCTTAGTCTTTAAGTTAGATAGGTATTAAGGATTATAGATCAATAGTCATTTATGTTTGTCATATTTATAGTTAGACTAATCAGGTTCTTTAGATACATAGAGATTATATTCTGTATAAATAGATAATCTTCAACCTCTTCAAAGAGCTGTAGAAAATGTCATTTAATCTAATTTAGAGTTCTGTGGTAGCAAGACATAGTCACTTCTGGCAACACCGATCTATTCCTGAGAGATTGTTGAGCACCAAAGACACTCCACTTGGAGCTTGTCTTCTTCTTGGCAAAACCGGCCTTTGGGCAAGGAACTGCCCATACCTCAGCTACTGACAAAATACATAGTATCCGGAAATGGATAAGCAGAACTGTCAAATCTTGCCAAGCCAGGGTAAGACAGTTTTGAAATTTTTCTTGCCTTTAAAAATAATCTGTCAGTTATTCTAGGCCTTAGCCAAAGTTGGTTGTTTCAATGTTGCAAACATGACTTTGGGTGATTGCCCAGGCAGCCAGTTGTCTCTGTGATTTGTTGCATGTTTTGGAAGTTGTCTGATTGCACTTCCTAATTACTCAGATAACATTATTTCCCTTCTTGTATCTTTGATGGGGTTGAAGACTAGATAAATGTAGTTAGTTTCCTCTCATGACTTGGCCAAGTTATTTATTATACAAGACTTAAGCTAGTTAGAATAGGATATTTGTTCTTATTGTATATAATTTTATAGTAGGTTTAGAACTATCTTATTTAAATAAAAGGGGGAGGTGCTACACGAAGGTTACAGCTAATACCTACCCGCCTACTGGGGCATGGCCTCATGGACTATTTACCTGGATACGGAAGCGCATCCGGCCCCTTCTTTCCTCTCTCTATTTGACTCTGGGCCCTGTTTTGGCTGTTTGGTTTGCTTTGGATCTGACCTTCGTCCATCGTTCAAGCAGAACATCCTGACCTTGTAAGTCTACCCCTTAATAAACACCTATCTGTTTTCTTAGTTCTGAGCTAGTGTGAGATTCCTTTTCTGTTAAGCATCCAATCATTTCTGCCTTCAAATTGGTGCCCACGTGGCCAACTAAATACACTTAAAAACCTAAAAAAGCTTTAAAAAATTCTAGATTAAAAAAAAAAAACAAAAACAAAGTTCAGCCGTATTTATTTTTCAGCTGGGGGCATGCCACAGCTCCTTTAAGAGAGATTTTTCTGATTCAAGCCATAACAGAAAAAAAGCCACCGCCATTTTAAAATGCCGGCTTTCTTGGCCAGGTTACCAGCGCGACTTCTGGCTCTTTTGGGAGATGGAGCATTTGAGTGGGGTTTGTGAGCAGACTGCTGCAGCTTGCTTAATGATGGCATGGACCAGCTGTGTGCCTAAAGACGGGGCACTATGAATGTCTCTCAGAGGTGATGAGCAGCTCCATCATGTTTGAGTGTATGGAGCTTTCAAGCACTGCCATATTTCCCTAGCAATGGTGCAGCTTAAGTTTTAAGAAGCGCTTACCATTTTAAAATCTCTTCAGGACAGTAAAGAATTACAAATAAAGCAATAAAGACATATTTAGACATAACAGAACTCTAAATGGGTCACAGTGTTGGATAAATGTATGTAGGCATGGGAGAGAGAAGAAAAAGAGTATAGAGAGTTTAAAAAGTAAATTGTTAAAAAAAATCTTTAAAGAAACAGAATTCAGACAGTCATAGATTAAAAGGAGTAAAGAAAAATAAGCCACGTAAAGATGGGCTATATACAGAGAGTCTAGATTATGTTTATTATTGTGATTTCTTTGAATTTTTTGACTGTGAAGGAGCTAAGTACAGAGAGACATTTCATTGTATGGACTGCTAAGTTAAACCAACATAAAGGTATCTTGATTCTAAAATTTGAGTTTAAGGATATGTTGTTTTGGAAAAGAGATTTTTCTTTTGTTTCCACAGAGGATGAAAACCTGTGGGTTGCTTCCAGACTGGTGTGGTTTGATGGAACAAGACCCCCTAAAATGTCACTGTGAATACTCCCCAAAAATGAAAGACCTGAATAACAGTGCCCCAATCAGGAAGCAGTATGGACAAAATTATGCCCATATTCACAAATATTGTCTATAAATGTTTGTTTACATTTAAAGGGGATATGATATAAATATGAATAATTTGCATTGGTATAGATCTTGGTTTATTGATACAAATTTAATGTCAATTTTGTTATATGTATATGTATTTCTGATCTTCATCAAGGTATTGTGTTTGTGTAACTCATTTAAAAATGCAATGTATAATTAAGAAATATAAGTTAATAGATACTCATCTATAATAGTTAAGCTTGTAGTCATGTTAGTTAGATTTTTTTAGATGTATAGAGATATAGTTCAGTTGGATAGGTATTCTTCAAATCTTCCAGAGACCTTTAGAATATGGCATTTAAAATGCTTTAATAACTTAGGACTTTTCATGATAATGAGACACAGGTCTGCTCCTGGCAGCACCAATTACTTCAAAAGGATGATGGTAATTGAAAAGGCTCCTTATGAAGTTGGTTAGCCATTTGGGCAAGAAACTGCTCTTGCTTAGACTGCTTCACTGGACACGCAGGACCCACAGAGAAATGACTGCTGAACTTGCCTATAGGTGAGATGATCCTTCAGGGTTCATGCTTCATGAAAGTGTCTGCGAGACATTCTGCAGGATACAGCAGAAAGTGACTTAACTGTCTTTGAAATTTCTGCTTCATGGAAAAGTCCGCCAGATACTATGGGCCTGTAGGCTGAAGATGGATGCCCCAACAGTACAGAAGATCTTTGGGTGACTGTCCAGGCAGTGAGATGTCTCTATCATTTCTAGAGTTTTGGAAGTTGCTTACATGCACTTCCTGTTTACTTAGGTAATATTATATCCTTCTGGAGTCTTTGATGGAGTTGAAGAATTTATAATTATACATTTCCTTAGTTATGATAAAAGGTAAAGTATATATAAATATTGTAACTGTATTCTTGCTTGATTGTTTTGTTATATGTAATTTTACTATGTTAAAGTTAAAACCTTCCTTTTTATTTAAATAGAAAAGGGGAGGTTATGTGGGAGTCCCCTCTGTGTGTTGTGATTATCATTAATGAATAAAGAAACTGTCTTGGCCTATTGATAGGGCAGAACTTAGGTAGGTGGGGAGGATTGGACTGAATGCTGGGAGAAAGAAGGGCAGAGTCAGGGGGATACCATAAATCCACTGCCAGAGATAGACGTGCTGAAACTTTGCTGGTAGGCCACAACCTCGTGGTACTAAACAGATTAATGGAGATGGGTTAAATTAATATTAAGAGTTAGCCAATAAGAAATTAGAGCTAATGGGCCAAGCAGTGATTTAATTAATATAGTTTCTGTGTGGTTATTTTGGTTCTGGGTGGCTGGGATGAACAAGTAGCTCCTTGCAACAATTTATTATCCACTTCTTAAATCCCATTCATCTGTTTTGTCCAGTGAAAGTGTTTATGATACTTTCACTTATAAATGTTTACTATATGTCAATAACTTTTGCAAAGAAAACCATAACATTAAGGAACAAAAGATGCAAATTCTTTTTTTTTCATACATTGTTTTGTTTTATTTTTTCCATTCAAGAACATAATTAAAGAAATAAAAAATGTTTTTCCTTTCTTCCCCTTCTCCCGGTCCTCTCCCACTACCCCCCCACCCCTCCTCCCTCCCCCTTCTTCCTTGAAAGAGGGCATGGTGCCCTGCCCTGTTGGAAGTCCAAGGCCCACCCCCATCCCTCCCGGCCTAGGAAGGAGTGCATTCAAAAAGACTTGGTTCTCAAAAAGATAATACATGCAGAAGAAATGGGTCCTGGTGTCATTGTTGATGGGTTCTCCATCTGCCAACTTTCGCCGCCACATTC